>SNQJ01S0012943.1:57060-113557 GCA_010110895.2 Picea sitchensis | reverse complement strand
TCAGTTGTCCAACATGTATTACATTTCCTAGGCACTCTGGCCCCTTTTCAACTTTATTTTCTCACCAACCTAAGTCACAATTACATAATGCATTATAGTTCATAAGGGTTAGAACCACAACGTTATAGAACCAAAATAGTTTTGGTTCATTGAGAAATATAGTAGAATGCTACAAATTCCACTACTGTTGACATATAGATTGTGATTTTAGAAGCATGATGGATACCTCTATGAAATAGAACACCGATATCCGAAATAATAATAGTTTCAAAAGAAAACAAGAACAAGTAAAAGAGGAACAAATGTATGAAGGACACCCAAAAGTCATACTCTCAAGATTTGCAGTCGTACAATATCATGATTAATCAACAAGAAAAACAGAATATGTCAAATACATAAAGTTTTTGAGAAGAAATGAAAAACAAGAAGAACAAGTGAATGAAAACAAGGTCCCATATATCATACCCACAAGAATTGCAGCAATGCAAAATCATGATGAATTGAGAGGAAAAGAGAAATATGTCATATTTCAAGAAGAGGGTGAAAAGGAAAACAATGAAGAGTAAGGTTACTCCACATCAGAGAAGATATTTTTCTGAGCCAAATGGCTTGGATATTCCAAGGTAACATGAATATTGAGCAGGGGGGTTCTATGCAATAGTTTTTACAGTTCAAAATTCCATCCTTCAGACAAGATGAAGTCTTCGGAATAGTGAAGTGATAGATGGGTCATCATTATCGAAAGTTCTATAGCAGTGTCTTGAACAATATGGGTCACATGGACAAGGATGGATTCATAAGAAACTTGGTCAGATTGGATAGATATATGTCAATGTATGAGTGAATGAGTTCAATATAGATTGGTTTAGAGACTAACTCAGAGATAGTTGGATGTTTTTTTTATTTGAATGCTCAAACTTTGAATGATTTTATGTATGTCAGTGATTTAAAAGAGGAAGAAAAAATGAAAAAAACTCCAAAAGGAAGAAGGTACATGAAGACATACATTTGATATACATGACGTATTGTAGAGAATTCATGTGGAGAGAAAGAATAGAGGCATGAATATAGAGGGAGCAACCCCAAGGAAGAAACCCTTTTCCATTGATGTCAAAGGGGGAGATATAGAAACTTAGATGAGGAGAGATGGTCACAGGGGCAACATGAGCATGGTGTTTCCATGTCTAAGTGTTTCCATCAGTGTTGGTGTTTCCATCAATGAATAAGTGGGATATTGTTGGTCATTTGGTTTGGACAATTGGTTTTCATTGGTGTCAACCCTTGGAGAGTGATCTTATATATTGATGTCAACCCTTGGAGAAGTTTGGAATCCCAAGAGATGTGGATGCTATTTTTTTACAATTGGTTTTCATGTTAGAGGTCTACCATTCATATAGTTATCAATGTTTCATCAAAACCTACACAAGATATCTAGCTAAAGAAAGTACAAAAAAATCTTATCAAGAAAGGAAGAGAGATTCAATATGGAAGAATGAGAGAATATGTTCACACTACTCCAATGAATTAATCAATGAAGGAATGATTGATACATATATGATGATCAATATGATACAATGAATGAGTGGAATACACTCATATATAGGAAAGAACATGCATAATAGCATAATAGTGATGCTATGAAATAGAAAGTCTAAAATAGAACCAATCAGTTAACTCCCACAGAACCGGTGTGCCGAAAATAGAAATTTCTCCAACACCCCCCTGAACATCACTATGGAATAAAAATGAGTCCCGACTACTAGGCCTTATTAGGTACTTATGTACAATGCAACTAATGAAAATTGAATAAAAATGAGGAAAGAGGGGAAACCACTTTGGAACAGAATCTCCCCTCAAAATACAATGCATCAAAAGAAGAAAATGTAGCTGCCAGGCAACTGTGTTCTTCACTACAAGACGATCCCACAAAGTCTAAAACGTTTGCTCACTAAATTTTTTCATGAATATGTAGAAATATTTATGGATCTGATGAAGTCCTTTGGCAACATATCTAGCTTTGTAGCTCTTGATCCCATGGACCCATATGCACTTGAAAATATTCATTTCTAGTGGAAGTGGAACCAAACTGCAAGTCTGATTGTTTAGGAGTGATTCATACTCCTTCTGCATGGATTCTTTCCATAATTGGTTTCCAATAGCCTCACTGTAGGTCCATGGATCATAATATTGAACCATATATCAATGCATGGGCATCGTTGGTTCAGAAGCTGAAGGTACATGAGAAGTCTCCTCATGATGAATTTGAGTCCTCGAATCCAATGGATTCCCTACAAGAAAACATGATTCCTAAAGTGTGAACTGTGTCATCTTGGGCATCTATAAAAGCTTTGGTGTTAGATTCTTATCTAGTTGTACTACCTGCTTATTTCCATGTACATAATTTGATTGTATGGAATCATCTCTGATGTATGAAATTGATGGAAGTGTAAGAGTATATGCATGTTGCATTGGAGGTGCATGAAAAGTACTCTGCTTATCTCTAAGTAAAAAAGAGGATTCATCTTTAGAAAACTTAGTGAAATTATACAACCTTGACTTCTGATCCACCTCACCAATTGCAATGATGGAATTTTCATGCATGTCAATTACTGAAACTGAATTTGATGTAAATTCAACCTTTTTACCTTTATGAGTGATCTGATAAACTGAGAGAAGATTCATAGAAATATTTGGAACATTTAAATCATTCCCTCTCCTTCTACTTCCACTGGAGTATCATCCCCCATAAGAATAAAGGGTTGTGAGCATGGATGCAACGAAGTAAAAACTTCATTTTTTGCTGCAATATGATGTGATGCACCAGAATCTATATTCCATGAATCAGATGAGTAATTAATGTCAAAAAGAGAATGATGATTACCTTTCTTAGGAGCAATATATTATTCCTTCTGCTTCTTGACTCCTTCTAGAATGAAATTTTCTAGGTTCTTTTGTTGAAGTACCTGTGACATAAGAATGATATGTTTCTTCATGCATATGGATTCTTCATGATTTGGTTTATTGTAGTAAGTTCACTACTTTCCCTTCTTCTTATTCTTGGAATCTAAGGATTCTTTGAAACTTGAAGAGTTGTTGAATGGTTTGGAATATCCCTACTTCTCGTTTTGTTTCTCCTTTCTGATCTGTTTGGATGATCCTTTTACATCATGCATGGTGAGTGCATGTGATTTGGGATACTTGATTAGGACCATATGAATGATTTTTTCCTACTCATGTGTGAGAGAATCAATGAATTGATCCATGGTAGGCATTTTCCAATTTGTTCCCATGAGATACCTTCCAGAATGAAAAGTGGAAACATAGACAACATATTATGGTCCTAGCTTGGCCAATATTGTTAGAATAAGTTGGTACACTTTCTTAGAATTATCAATACCACAAGATTCTAAGCTCAATATCAAATATTTAAACTTAGTAAATAAATCTTGTATATTATCAAAACTTTTAGGATCCAAAGTATTCAACTCTACCTCAAGCATATGACCTCTCATCTCATCCATCTTTCCAAACATACTTTCCAAGGTGGTCCAGATCGTGTTTAGAGTCTTTCATGCAGCAACATGAAACCATAAATCAGATGAAATCGATTCAATAAGAATTCCTATGGCCTCATCCTTTCGGTTTTCCCATCTCATCTTCTTAGTTGCTAATGTAGGTTATGTTTCTATCCCCATCGTCAAATTGTACAATCCTTTCCTTTTGATTTGGTATTCAACCTTGGGATTCCAATCAAAATAATTGTATGGTGTGAGGATTACCACCAAGTTTGACTATAGAATAGGTTCCATATCCATCCCTCCCACTATTAATGAGAACCCTTAAAATTTACCCTCAATCTATAAGTGAAAAACTAAGAAATCACTGCAGAAAGGACACTTTAAGTAGAAAATTTGTGTCAGTTTCAGGAGGCAATATTACAAATTCCTTTCTGAGAAAATGGTAGGAAATTTAACCAAACGGTTGAAAAACCACTTGCAATATGGGTCGATTTACTTATTAGTCACCCTATTTCCTCAAAAAGCTAATGTTTTGGGAGATATAATTGCAAAAAAAAAAGTCTTTTTAGAGGCGGTCACACCTTTCCTTAAGAGACAGAGCAACCAGTGTATTCTAGTCTCCTTTTTTTGTGCTATATTCTCCCATTTCCATTTTATTTTGAGAAACCATGGTTTCCCTTTTCTAGTGTCTAGGTTTCAATGATCGCTCCTTTCAACATGGAGCAGATGTGATTGTGTCTATTACATGAATTTTCTCACCGAAACTCTGATTTCCTTATTCTCTAGCTTGTATGGCTTGCTCCAAGTAGAGTATCTCTGATACCATGTCAATGTTTCATCGAAACCTACACAATTGATCTAGATAAAGCAAGTACAAACAAATATTATCAATAAAGGAAGAGAGATTCAATATGGAAGAATGAGAAAATATATTCACACTACTCCAATGAGATGACCAATGAATGAATGATTGGTACAAAGATGATGATCAATATGATACAATAAATGAGTGGAATACATGCATATATAAGAAATAAAATGAATAATATCATAATTCATGCATACATCATATCATAATAATGATGATCTAAAATAGAAAGTCTAAAATGGAACTAGTCAATTAACTCCCACTGAAATAATGTGCCGAAAATAGAAATTTCTACAACAATAGACACATTGTTAAGGTTTGGTGCATGGTTGATGCATGGTACATGTTTGGTACATGGTATGGTATAGGGAAATATATATTGTGGTATGTTGGTGACTTCGGTACATGCATGGTAGAGGCATGTGTTGGTGATGGTGGACATTTGGTTGAGAGGTTCCATTGGTATATGATCCATGTGAGAGGATTCAATGACAGTTTGGTCATGGAACCTGGTATCACTCTGTAATTTTCCCAAGGATGTGGAGGCATTCATAGAGGCAACATAAAAACCACTTCGAGTCTTGGATATAGCCCTCCAAGACTCAGAGAGGGATCTCTCTGTTAGATTTAGATTTGTGTGAAATAAGATATTACGCTAGCTATGAAGAACATAATATGCTTTTGAGTTGGGTAGGTGCAGAGAAGAGGAACCATGGGAAATGGAGTCACAATATGAGATTTAATAAAAAACAAATCCTACAGACAACCTTACAGGTCAAGGTAGGAAAATCACTAGATTCTTCGTAATATTGAGGTATGGAAAAGGGGGAAAATGTTAAGAATTCAAATTAAAGACAAAGCAGTAAAGAATTCTGCGTTTAACTTTCAGTGGAAAACATTGACATTGTTTTAAAATGGGAACAAGATGTTTTTACACAAATCATGATCTTAAATCTCTTTAAAACAATAGATAAGAGAAACATATATGAAAACAAAGGGAAAAAAATCACAATGAGAAAAAATTCACCAAAGGATTTGACACGAATCTTGTAACTGTTGCGACTGTATTATTAAATTGATGAAAAATACAGGAAGCTCTGTGAGCTCTAATACAAATCAAATCATGGTCCTTGACTCCCCTCCTGCACATTTGATTCATTACAATATATAAAAAAGACTCTCCTCAGGCTCAGGAGGTCGAATTCAACCACCTCGGCCAAAAATAGGAATAAAAAACCCTAAAAATCCTGAACTGTCCGCCAGGAAAGACGGGCCGAATTTCTGCAAAAAAGGGGTCCACACAGAAATTTGTTTCTCTTTAATGCTGACACTTGGAAAAAAAATGAAGTACATTATTGTATATTAGTATGTTTCAGACACAAACCTCTTTTGGTTTCTCCAAATTCGCCTCCATCTCACCGAAACAACTCCCACAAAGTCAGGGTTGAAATAGAAAGAACCAAAAATCCGAACAATGAGGTTGAAATATAGCTTTGATTCTCCCATATGGTGGCACTTGTGAAAAAACTAAGAGATATTTTTGTTCTTCATCCCGTTACGGAGAAAAACCTATGTCGGTTTTTCAAAATTCGTTTTTGTTTTCTTGGAATCCTTCCCGGAAAAAAACTGGTCAAAATGGAAAAAATGGCGGCTTTGAGTTTTTGGGGGAGAGTGGTTTTGAGTTTTTTGGGGAAAGGCGGTATTTCGGAACCCCCCCGAGGTGGTAAGTGGTATTGGGAGGGGGGTACGAAATCACCTGGAGGTGACAAGTGTCCCTACCAATACCACTTATCAGACCCCCCCTCCGTTAAAGTTCGAAAAGCAGGGGGGGTCCGAATTTTTTTATGTCCGTGGATTAAATTTTGGGGATGTGTGAAGGTAAAGTTACGGGAGGGAAAATGATGTGACTTTTATTTTATTGTTTTTTTTTATTTAATTTTATTTTATTTGTTTCTTTTTACGTGTTTTTCTTTTCCTTTTTGTTTTTGTTTTTATTTTTATTTTGTTTTAATGTTTTATTACGTGTTTTAGTTATGTTTTATTTTTAATTATTTGTTTTATGTTTATTTTGTTTTTGTTTATTTTTTTTATGTTTTATTATATTATATGTTTACTTTACTTTTGTTTTGATATATATTTTTATACTTTGTTTTATATATTTTAATATTGTTTTATTGTTTATGTGTGGTTTAATTTAGTTTTTATTTGTGTTTTAATTTAATTTTTTTATATATGTTTTTAATTTTAATGTTTAATTAGTATTCTGATTAACTAACCTAAGTACTAACTAAATTAATTATTAATTAATTAATTAATTATTAATTAGTCTAACCTATTCTAACTATACTAAACTTATTTCTAACATTATTAACCAATTGATTTTTCTTTTAACCTAAGTTTGTTTATTCGTGCAGGGATGAGTGATGGATGTGATGAGTTGAAGGATGAGGGAATGAAGGGCGCAATAAGGTGATGAAGGATCGGGCAAGGAGATGAAGGATCAGGCGAAACAGATGGAGGGGAAAATTAAAACAACCGAGAGACCAGCAAATCAAGAACTTCATCATGAGACCCACAAATGATATCTGAATCATCAGATCTCCTATAATTATAGGACCCTATCAAAACCTGTAGTGTATTAAGGAATAAAGATCAATACACTTGCAGGTAATAATATCATAGATAGATATTATGCGTCATTCCATTTCTTGTGATATATGGTACGCCACGTAGTTTCTCACGGTTTAAGAGATATGGTTATGTAAAGTTGGAGGACCCTCAAGAATATTCTAGAAGCCTCTAAAAGGTCATCAAGAAGCTTGACCAGTGAAAGTGGTTGCGAAAAGATTAATTAATTCTTGAAAGATTAATTATTTCAAGTATTAATTAATTATTGCAGGGATAATTAATTATTGCAGGGATAATTAATTATGGAAGGGATAATTAATTATGGCAGGGATAATCATTTTTTGCAGGGACAATTAATTATTGCATGTCATTATTTAAAAAGAGGAGTCCAAGTTTAGATGTTGGAATATTGGTTGTCATTGATGTCAACTCTTAAACAAAGCTTCATGTTGAAGTAAAGTGGCAGTAAAAAAAAGATAATTAATTATTGTAGAGATAATTATTTATTGCAGGGATAATTAATTATTGGAGGGATAATTAATTATTGCATGTGATTTGCATGGAAGTTTCATGTCATTAAGAAAATTCTCTTTATAACATAGAAAAGAGTCCATTTCAAATCACTTATGTGTATTCACTTATAAGAATACATGTTGGAGGAAGAGAAGTACAAGTGAAGTAAAGAAGGCCAGAAATCCAAGGGAGGATGAAGTTTTTCTAAGGTATGTTATTTACAAGTCATCGCACCATTTTCTCTATAACTGTTTTTCTAGAATGATTTCTGATAGAAAAAATTGGAGGCTATTGAGAAGACACATCAAGGTACTTGTGGTAGAAAATTCAGCTTATGGGTCGTTCTACTTTTGGAGATACACTATGTGGAAGATAGATATTTTTACTGGTCCTGAAACTAGTTTTAAACAGGTGTTTTGGGTAAAACAGTCATAAATTATTCATAGAGCATCAAAATTATGTGATAACAATTGCAATAGAAATATTGCA
The DNA here is from genome assembly GCA_010110895.2 of Picea sitchensis. Lineage (NCBI taxonomy): Eukaryota > Viridiplantae > Streptophyta > Pinopsida > Pinales > Pinaceae > Picea > Picea sitchensis. The sequence continues at coordinate 105,541 of SNQJ01S0012943.1, read as the reverse complement.
GTTCATAGTTTTTTGTGTGATATTTCAAAAATACGATATCAAATATTGAGCATGTGACATGTCATACAAGTTCGATCTCTAGAATAGGTCAGAATTCAACAAGGTCAGACATTTTCTCTATAAATCCTTTTAAGGAATGATTCAAAAAGTGAAACTTCGAGGAATTGTAGAAGACATACTAAAGAAGGTTGGGTACAATTTTCGAACCTTTATTCATTACAAGTACATAGGTATTATTGTTAAAAGTTAGGGTTTGTAGCTAATCCAAAACTAGTCTTGTGAGAATGAGGTAAAGGTTGATGAACATGTTATTCTATTGTTGGTGAAGTTGAGGAAGGTATTCAGGTCTGTGATCACATACACCAGGTCAGATACAAGATCAAATTTTTTGATGAGAGGTTTACAGTGGCAGGTTGTGGTGAGAGGTTGACAATGACAATGATGGTATATCAGTCTAGTGAAAGGGACAATGACATGTTGATGTGATAGTGACATATTGGTCTACATTTATATTATAGGGTGGTTGGATGGGGCAAGAAAATGGGGTTGTATCCTACTTCCAGTTGGAGCTTAAAAATTAGGGAGTTGGAACTTCCTTTAGGTTGTAGCTTGTAAACAAGGGGTTGGATCCTCCTTCCAGTTGTAGCTGGAGAAATAGGAAGTTTATGCTTCTAATGAATGTACTATTTGATAAATAAGAAAATAATTATGTGGTTTTCTCTTGCATTGGGTTTCCACGTAAAATTATGGTGTATCGTTTTTATGTGATTTTTATGGTGTTGATGATATTTTGAATTCTCATAATATTCATTGGAGGTTTTATATTGTGATTAAAATTACTAATTGTGCTCATAATGATTCACCCCCCCTATCAGTATTCCAACAATAACATCCATCCACCATGTACCAAAACATCTACCATAGCATGCATCAACCATGTACCAAAACCTATACCATATCATGCATCAACCATGTACTAACATGTATCATAGCATGCATCAACCATGTACCAAAACTCTTACCACATCATGCGTCAACCATGTACCAACATGGACCATATCATGCATCAACCATGTACCAAAATATGACATAAACCATGTACCATGAGATGTCCCTCAACCATATGTCATATCACTCATGATATGTCTCAATCATGCCATAAACCATGTATCATAGGATATTCCAAGATCAAGTATCATAACATCAATGATTTTCCTCAACCAAGTACCAAAAGATCAATGAGATGAATCCAACCATATACCTCAAGCATGTGCCAAAACTATGTACTAAAATATGTGTCTCAACCAGGTACCACACCTCAACCAAATACCAAAAGATATGCTAAAAACAATGTACCATGATATCACCAATATGTGTCTCAACATGTATCAAAATCAACAAGAAATGTACATCATACATGTGCCAAAGATATGCCTCAGACCATGCACCAAAGATGTTCCTCAAGCATGTGTTAATGCCTCAACAATATACCAAATACATTCCTCAATCATGCATCATAAAATCACCAATGTATAACCCTTAAAACATGCATATAAACATACTTCTAACTCAGTATCATACCTGGTGCATCATCATACTATGCTTAGACTACAACATCCTGGGACAAGCATCTCTCTCAAATTTCCCTCATCCTCGTTGGACAGAGGCCAATTATCTCGTAGGGCCTAGTGTGATGAGTGTCGTTAGACCTATAGGGGTGCCTCACGGGACACCAGTATCTTGATCCGCAAGGGTAAGCTAAATTAGGGTTTTCTCAGAAAAACCCTTCGTACACCTACAATCTTGAAACTTTCTCCTCCACATGCCTTTTCTGCCTTAGATTCTTCATCTCAAATTCACCAATATATCACTTGCTCACTTAGAATATATTCAATAAACTTGTGTTTGTTAATATCCTAATGAAAGGATCCTTGAGGTGTATTTATACCTTTTCAAAGTGACTTATTTCCATAACTTTAGGGCCAACCTATACTTTCTTGTTATAACTACTTTAACCCTTAATTAAGGACTTGTAGGTTCTTGTTGTAATGGTTTAGAGGATTCTTAACCATTATTTTGGATTTTCAACTTCATGAGGGAATATCTCCTTAACCATGAGGAACTACATGGCATACCACCTACCATTGGAAATGACATGATAAGGACTATCCATGTATGAGTGTTTTACATGCACTTTCACTGTCCTTCGTCCTCTTTTTCTTCAAACAAATTCGTTATTCATGACCACAACTATCGGGCTTCTCAACCACTTAACCATTGAGCCATGTTTTCAGGTCTTCTTGTATACTTCTTCAAAGTGTCTTCCCATGAGGGCCATTCTTAAGGCTATGCCATAAGGGGACCAGTTTGGAGACTTCTCCAAATACACACACCACTTCTATATTCTTCCAAAATTTCTTTGAAATTTCTTCTAGGATTGACCATGGTTGACATAAATTACAACCAACTATCCAACAATAACCCCCTTTGGCATTGATAGAAAAAATCATACTCTGATACTCATACTCCCTCTGTGACCATCACTCCTCATCTCTCTATTCTAAATTTTTTGTCCCCCTTTGACATCAATGGAAAAGGGTATCTCCCCTTGGGGTTTCTCCCCATATATTCATGATTTGTATATTTATCTTTCTCCCCCTTTGGCATCATGGGGAAAAGGGTAACCCCGCCTATTGGTATGTCTCCCCTTGTATTCATACTTCTGATCTTTCTTTTTGTATCTCTTTGTACTGAATATTTATCTCACATTGACTTCTCTCTACAATGTTTTGTAGATCAATGTGGGGATTATTTCACTTGCTTCCTTTACTCTATTCCATTACTTATTTCCCATTGGTTCTTCCTCTTGTAATTCACTTACATATATAAAAAGCATTCAAAGTTACTTGACTTCAAATCTTTATGGGTTGTTATGTTTACTGTTGTTGGATAGGTGTTTTGGATAATTTTTTATAAGTCTTGGGAATTGCACAAGAATAAATCAGGCAAAATTTTGGCTAAGGGGAATCACACACTCAAATTTGAAGTATGTTCAGGAGTCAACACACAAAAGGTGGAAAGTAGTTAGGATTTTGGGACATTTTTTCCACATTGTAATGGGCTTATCCCTAGTGTAAAACTATAAATTGTAATGGGTTCCTAGGTAAAAGTACTAGATTATGAATGATTAGTGAGCTCAATTTTTGGTGAGTCTATCCTTGGATAAGTATTAAGGAATATTTTTAATGTATGACTATGGAGTGAGGCTCACACTATAGTAGAATGGATAGGCAGGTTTTAGTAATGGTTACTGCTACATATTTTTGTAAGTGTAGTGTGCATCTGTAAGAAGACTATACATAACTAATATAAGAATCCAACCATTGTTGACATAACTGAGATTAGGGTGAACCACATTAAAACTTATGTCTTGAAGTGATGTTGTGTGTGCAATATGGATAGAGTAGAACTTTTGAATGTTTTAGTATTATAAATATGTTACTGATAGTACGTAGTGATGATGAAATCTTAGTAATCTAAATATGTTATTCATATATGTTGTTATAATGTTGCACAGTGAAGTAACTGGTAAATGAATGAATGTCAAATAAATTAATGTCGCACACAGGGAATGTTGCATGATAAGTAATTTTTAAGTGATGAAAAAGGAGCACATAGTAAGACCATGTTGAATTCCTCACTTCTCCTCATCATTGCAAAATATTGGTTCCTTCAGCCCCTCTATATGCCTCAAGTGAGAGTTCACTTGCTTACAGGTGATGCCGAAAGGGATGGTATCTAAGGTTTTTTTTGGTGTATTGATGATTAACCCCTAGTCCTCCTATTGCATGCCAACAAATGGTTTCATTGCATGAGGGAGACTTGTGGCTCAACAAGATAGTTTCCATATATACAGACTTGATTGTGTGCATTATTGGTCTACCATTGCAAGGGGAGGACCCGTCATTGTCTTTATTTGACAAGAAGAATGAAAAGAATCTATTTGAGAACATGAAGGAGAAATTTAATACTTTTCAAGGACAATGCAATTTATATGTCGCAAGCGTATGCGACCCAAAAATACAGTTTGCGACACAATACTTAGCTTGTAAACTGTTAAGAAAGTGTATAAAATACCAAGTACCAACAACACTCATAGCGGTAGCTAAAAGGTGAATTGAGGGAATCCAGATGAAATGGGAAGCACTCTTACTCAACTAGTTCTTGATTGACTGTGATGAGGCATAGGATAAAGGAACTGAGTTCCACTATTCCTATCTGCTCATTCTAATTGCATTATCAGCATGGAGGCATCTAGATGACACATAGTTTTTGAGAGTCAAGGATAAGCCACTTCTAGTTGTGCGATATTTGATCTTATGGTATACTACACACAAGGAGAGACAGATGGAAAACAATGTTTCCTTTGATATTTATAAACAAACCATTAGAGATAACATTGAGAGGACACCTCACATACCCCCACACTTGGTCAACGCATATAAGGAAGTGGTACACTTTAAGGTAGGGCATCACCACATGTGTGTACAAGTGAAAAAGGACCCAGATTAGGAATGGCTACCCACATTGTACAGATTAACTTAGGACGATATGGGCCATATCATGGTAGATTGGGATGACACGTGGAATATTCTGTTAAATTTGGCAGCATCGACAGTCATTCTCCAATGAGAGGCCATATGGGCCACCCTGAGGCTAGCCAGGGAGATTTGGATAATAAAACAGTCTTGTGAGGTATTGAAAAAATACAGGGGGAACGCACAACCTCTATGAGTCAAACCAAAAGTCAGGATGAATGAGATGTTATGTGATTCTAATGCAAAATTCAAGGGGAACATACAACCTCTGTGAGCCTAGACAATCTAGTGCAAATGTCAGGGGGAACGTACAACCTCTGTGAGCATAGACAGACTAGTGCAAAATTCATAGGGAATGTACAACCTCTGTGAGCCTAGTCAAACCTTGTCAACCCTGAGAAAAAGTTAAGGAATCTAGCAAAAGTTAGGTTGAATATAAAATTCCTATGAGATAGAAACAAACGATATTCCTAATATTGCAAATGATATAAATGTATTGATCTAGTGTGTTGGCACATGTAACATTATCCACCATGAAGATAATTTTGAATTTCCATGTCGAGAGTCGAGTTGTAACTGAAGTCTCAAGTCTAGTTCTATTTTCGAGCTAAAGTGTAATGTTGAGTTGTAACTGAAGTCTCAAGTCTAGTTCTATTTTTGAACTAAAGTATACCAGTCTCAAGTCTAGTTCTAAGTTCGAACTAAAGTATGAAGCTGAGTTATGATTAAAGAATGCAAACAAGTTACTATTTTGATCCTCTCCTCTTCTCCTCTTCAGCCTATATAATCAGAGGTTGACTCCTCTCTTTAACTTATTTTTGATATGTAGGTTAAGGGTGAAGCAATAGAGGAGCATATCAATGATAAAGAGGCAGCATACTAAAGAAGCATATCTAGGTTGTATATCAGTAATAGAGGTAGCATATCAAAGGTGTATTTCATGAAGGTCTCTTAGGTCTTTGTTAGGTCAGAGTCATATTGGCAAGCTATTTGAGAGAAGAATATTCATGGTAGATATTTGTAAGTGATATTACATTATTAATGCAATAAAGGAATATCATTTCCTGGGTTTTTTCTCCCTATATAGGGTTTCCCTAGGGTATATGTGTTGTTGATGTGCATGCTTACTTATATACATAGTTATTGCTATTTGGTTGTGATTTGGTATTGTTGAAGTGTATTAATCTGGAATCAAAGTGTTGAAGTAAATAAAATAATTAATCCGCATAAGAAATCAAGCTCATAATTTAACATGGTATCAGAGCTTAGGGTGTGTTAAGCATATTGAAGTGAAACAATAAGTACACACAGATCCAATAGAGCTTGATTAAGTTTCCAGTGTGAAGTCCATGGCATCCTCCATTTCAGTCAGGGTCAAGGATAGGCTCAAATGAGCTACCAAATTCAATGTGTGGAAGCTCCAGATAACAAATATCTTGCAAGAGCATGATCTTGAGAATTATGTGATCACAGTGGTGAAGGAACCCACGAATAATGCAAGAAGAGAGGCCTTTAGGAAGAGTCAAGCAAAGGCCAAGTGAATCATCTTTGACTCATTCAAAGATAGTATAATTCCTGCAATGACTTTGTTAATGACTACCAAGGATTGTATGGATACCTTGGTGAATCTGTATGACAAACAGGCTCCAAGTTAGAAGGGGACACTTAAGCACAAGATTAAGTATTTGAATATGGATAAAGGTGAATCAGTGGAATCTTTTTGTTCTAGGATAGCCTAGATAAAATATCATATTTTGGTCATAGGGGTGACAGTGGACGATGATGATTTAGTGGAGGCCATTTTTTACGGTATTCCTTCTTCATGGGAGACCTTCTTATCCAGTGTAAGTGGGAGAGAGATTCAACCCACGTTTGAGAGGTTATGGCATGATTGTCTCTAGGAGGAGAGTCGCACAACTACCTAGAGTGAGCCAACAAAAGAAGAGAACTCAGCTTTAGCATCAAGATTCAAGGGAAAGAAGAAAGGCACTTTCCAGAAAGGCTCTCAGAGGAATCCAAACACCAAAGTTACATTCAAAGGAAAGAATATTGATACATCTAAGATTAAATGCTTTAGTTGTAATATGTTGGGTCATTTTTCTAAAGATTGGTTGTTTATAAAGAAATATCCAAGGAAAGGGAAACATCATGCCTCAACTGATGAGGATGATGAATCCAAAAGAAATCATAGAATTCCTTCTAATGAGAAAGAAAATAGAAAATAATATTGCTTGGTTTCTTCCTTATCTAGTCCAATTTTCACGGGGCCAAAAACTTGGTTAGTAGACAGTGGTGCATCGAAGCACATGACATGGTACAAGGATATCCTATCAGATTTCGAGAAAAATTAGTTTGTAGAGAATGTTGAGCTTAGAGATGACAAATGTTACAAGATAGAGGGAGTAGGCTCTATCTCCTTCAGATTGGAATCTGGGGCTAGACTTCATGTTGATGAAGTATTATATGTTCTGAGGCTCAAGAAGAATCTACTATTAGTTGTAACCCTTGAGGATAAGGGATATTGGGTGATCTTAAAGGATAGGAAGCCATTACTATGGGCTAAAGGTGGTCACTTAAGTATAATAGAACCCATTGGAACTCGTAGTGGAGGACTGTACGTCATGTTAGGATAGTCAGTTCAGGCATTGGCTCATTATGCGACTAGCTCCAATGAGTTGTGGAACAAAATACTTGGACATGTTCATTACAATTATCTTCCACATCTATAGAACATGGTATGTGGCATTCCCTCTATTTCTCTTAGTAAAAATGAAATTTTTAAGGGATGCATGCTAGGTAAAAATATAAAGAAAGCATTTCCTAGTAGTGACAACAGAGCTCAGGGAATCTTAGATCTAGTTCATTCTAATGTATGTGGTCCCATGTCATCTCCCTCACTCAGTGGTTTTTTGTATTATTTAATTTTTATTGATGATCACTCAAGAAAATGTTGGATATATTTCCTTAAAGCTAAAAGTGACACATTTGATAAATTTAAAGAGTATAAAGCCTTTATTGAAAAGCAGATAGGGAAACACATCAAAATCCTTAGAATAAACAATGAAGGAGAGTTTGAATCTCTCCAGTTTGAGGATTTTTGCAAGTCAGTAGGAATTAAGAGACAGTTAACCATTCCATATAACCCTCAACAAAATGGAGTTGTTGAGAGGAAAAACAAGACAATTTGTGAGGCAGCGAAAGCATTAATGTTTGACTTGGATCTTCTAAATTCTTTATGGGCATAAGCTACCTCCACTGCCGTGTATATTCAAAATAGGTGTCCACATGTTATCTTGAAGGACAATACTCCTTAAGAGATATTCTCAAGCATCAAACCTAAAGTAGGGCATCTAAGGATATTTGGGTGTCCTGTGTATATTCATGTCCCTGAGGAAAAGAGGACAAAGATGGAACCCTTAAGAAAGAAAGGGGTTTTTGTTGGGTACAGTGAGAAATCCAAGGATTACAGGATTTATGTACCAGGTCAGAGGAAAATAGAGGTAAGCAAAGATGTGACTTTCCAAGAGGAAGCCACATTTAAGAAATCTAGAGAGCTTCAACAAGAATCAGAAGCAGATCAACCAGCTTCACCCTCTTCTGAAAATGAAGAGTCGGATGATCAAAGGGAGGAACCTCATGAAGGTCCAAGTAATGAGCCCCTAGAACCTGATAAAGTGTTAGAAAGTACTCTTGAAGAACCTCCAGCCAAAAGGAAGCCAGGGTGGCTTAAAGAAACACTGAAGGAAGCAGAAAGGATAACTACTCCCAAAGGAGCTTTCAGGGAAAGGAAGAGGCCTCATAGATTTGGAGGCTATGTTGCACTGATGAGAAACATTAGTGACGTCAAACATTCTTCATTTGAAGAAGAAGATAAATTACAAGTATGGAAGGATGCCATGCTTGAGGAATATAGGTCTATTATAAAGAACAATGTTTGAGACATTGTGCTGAGGCCAAAAGACAAATTAGTGGTTTCTTCCAAATGGATCTATAAGATCAAACATGCAACTGATGGAAGTGTGGAAAATTTCAAAGAAATATTTGTAGCCAGAGGCTTCACTCAGAAAGAAGGAATCGACTATGAAGAGACCTTTTCCCATGTAGCCAGTTATACCTCCATTTGAACTATTATTGCTTTAGCTCCCGTTCTTGGTTGGAAGCTACATCACATGGATGTAAAAACAACATTATTGAATGGAAAGATTGAACATGAGGTATTTGTGGAACAACCAGATGGTTTTGTACTTCATAACAAAGGCACTCATGTATGCAAGCTAAGGAAGTCCTTGTATGGTTTTAAGAAGGCTCCCAGAGTTTGGTATGATAGGATTGATGGATTTCTTAAAAGCCTGGGCTTTCAGAAAAGTGATGCTGATGAAAATATGTACTTCAAGGTAAGAGGCAGGGATGATTTTAAGGATGGAAATTTATTTTTAAATGTAGAAACCTTAGCAAATCTTACTTATCCTTCATATGCCAACTATAAATGTTTGGCGATATTTTTGTAAAAATATTCAAATTTCTAAGGATTTTATATAATTTTTATAAAATTTTGGCGATCTTTAAGGTAATAAATTTTATCCTATAGAATTTGGGCGAATCATTTTTAAAATAGCGAATCTTGTTTTTGGAAAAACCATGTAAAATTAGCCCATGAGCGAAATTTAGCCCCTAAAATCATCCATGGTAAGAGGTAACCAACATGTTATACTAATCATGTATGTTGATGATCTCTTTCTAACAAGAGATGAAGGGATAATATCTTGGTGTAAGAGGGATATAACCTCAGAATTCGAGATGAAAGACTTAGGCTTGATGAATTACTTCCTAGGATTGGAAGTATGGCAAAGATAGAGTGAGATATTTATGGCACAAGGAAAATACATAGTGGATGTACTAAAGAGGTTTGGTATGATGGATTGCAAATCCATGTCTACTTTGATGATTACCAACCTGAGGAAGCTGCATGACTCTAATACAGGTTCATATTTGGTGGATCCCACCATGTATAGGCATTTGATTGGATCATTGATGTACATGATCCACACTAGGCCAGATATATTCTATGAAGTGATTGCAATGAGTCAGTTCATGATTGGATCGAGACAGAGACATTGGGTGGCAGCAAATCACATCTTGAGATATCTCAGAGGGAAAATTACTTATGGTTTGAGATATACATCTAGTGGTGGTTTATTTTTTCATGGGTATGTAGATGTTGATTGGGCAAGAAGCCCAGTGGATCAGAAGAGTACTTTTGGATACTGCTTCAGTTTAGGATTTTCTATGATCTCTTGGTAAAGCCGGAAGCAGGGATACATTGCACAGAGTACAACAAAGGATGAGTACATTGCATCAAGTTATGCTAGCAAGGAAGCAATATGGCACAGAAAAGTGATTTCTGGGTTGTTTGGTGACAAGCTCGAGACAACGGTGGTTCACTGTTATAATCAAAGTTGCCTAAAATTTATAGAGAACCCAATATTTCACATAAGGTAAAAACATATTAACATGAGGTAAAACTACATCCGAGACTTGGTCTAGAGAAAAATTGTGAAGTTACAATACATAGCCATGAGCGAGAAGGTAGTTGATATCCTGACCAAGCCTCTTACCTCGAGAAAATTTGTGCAGCTGAGAGGCAAGCTTGGTGTAGATGATAATGACTCCCTCACTGAGAGGGAGTGTTAAATTTGGTAGCATCGATAGTCATTCTCCAATGATAGGCCATATGGGCCACCCTGAGGCTAGCTAGGTAGATTTGGAGAATCAACCAGTATTGTGAGGTATTGGCAAAATCCAGGGGGAACACACAAACTCTGTGAGTCAAACCAAAATTATGGATGAACGATATGCTATGTGAGTCTAATGAAAAATTCAGGGGAAACATACAACCTCTATGAGAATAGGCAGTCTAGTACAAAAGTCAGGGGGAATGTACAACCTCTGTCAGCATAGACAAACTAGTGAAAAAGTCAACGGGAACGTACAACCTCTGTGAGCCTAATCAAACCTTGTGAGCCATGAGAAAAAGTCAAGGCATATAGAAAAAGTTAGGTTGAATATAAAATTCCTATGAGCTATAAACAAACAATATTCTTAATATTGCAAATTATATCAATGTATTGATCTAGTGCATTGGCACATGTAACATTATCCACTATGAAGAGAATTTCAAATTGCCTTGTCAAGAGTCGAGTTGTAACTAAAGTCTCAAGTCTAGTTCTATTTTCGAACTAAAGTGTAATGTTGAGTTGTAACTGAAGTCTCAAGTCTAGTTCTATTTTTGAATTAAAGTGTAAGGCTAAGTTGTAACTGAAGTCTCAAGTCTAGTTCTATTTTCGAACTAAAGTGTAATGTTGAGTTGTAACTGAAGTCTCAAGTCTAGTTCTATTTTTGAACTAAAGTGTAATTTTGAGTTGTAACTGAAGTCTCAAGTCTAGTTCTATTTTCGAACTAAATTGTAATGCTAAGTTGTAACTGAAGTCTCAAGTCTAGTTCTATTTTCGAACTAAACTATACCAGTCTCAAGACTAGTTCTATTTTCGAACTAAAGTGTAATGTTGACTTGTAACTGAAGTCTCAAGTCTAGTTCTATTTTCAAAATAAAGTATACCAGTCTCAAGTCTAGTTCTAAGTTCAAACTAAAGTATGAAGATGAGTTATGATTAAAGCATGAAAACAAGTTACTATTTTGAGCCTCTCCTCTTCTCCTCTTCAGCCTATATAAGCAGAGTTCGACCCCTCTCTTTAACACAGTTTTGATATGCAGGTTAAGGGTGAAGAAACAGAGGTGCATATCAGTGATAAAGAGGCAACATACCAAAGAAACATATCAATGTTGTATATCAGTAATAGAGGCAGCATATCAGAGGTGTATTTCAACAAGTTGTCTTAGGTCTTTGTCAGGTCAGAGTCATCTTGGAAAGATATTTAAGAGAAAAACATTCATGGTGGATATTTGTCAGTGATCTTACATTATTAATGCAATAAAGAAATATCGTTTGTTGGGGTTTTTCTCCCTGTAAAGGGTTTCCCCATGGTATATGTGTTGTTGATGTGCATGCTTACTTATATACATAGTTATTTCTATTCGGTTGTGATTTGGTATTGTTGAAGTGTATTAATATGTAATCAAAGTGTTAAAGAAAATAAAATAATTAATCTGCATAAGAAATCAAGCTCATAATTTAACAGATTCCACCCTCAGAAATAGGGCCCTCAGAGAGACCAAACCCCAAAGTACAAAAGATAGATGATGATGAATAAGAAGGATCTGAACAGGGAAGAGGAAATGGAATAAACAAAAGAACCCAGAAGACATCACCATGCACTGATAAGAAGATAAAATAAATAGAGACAAAAAAATCCATACCACAATGGACGAAGTAGAAAGCCTTTAAGTGGTCATACAAGCATTAAAAGAGTAAGACTTGGAAAATATTGAGGATTAAGTTAACGAATTCATAAATGAATTGTTTTAGCATGTGACACACCAACATGAAGAAATGCATAGAAATATGCAAGAGCATATGGTTGAGTTGCGCCAATTTCTCGCAGCAACACAGATCACACCAGTACAACAAATAGAGGATGAATAGACAATAGGAACTACAAAGAATGGGGAGGTAGAGACTGGAATATCTTAGTCATTAGTAGTAGAAGTAAAATGCATATTGATCAACTTAGAAACATGGGCAGTAGAGTTCCCTACAATATATATGCATGAACAAGCAAGAGAACTAGGTCACATTGACTTAGTAAAATCTCAACTACTGATAGATGTATTGCAATAAATGTATATGAGCATGATGCATGAGATGAACTTGCATGAAAAAAATAAATTTAGCAAGTTGGTTAAGGTTACGATGGAGAATGCATCCTTGGAGATGGAGTATAACAAATTCAAGAAGGAGAGGGATGAGGCTACACATAAGGTTGAAAGGATGCAACACGAATTCGAGAATGTATACCAAGAACTCCCATATGCTCAAAAGAAGAAGGAGTGTTACAAATTTTTTTGGTCACCCTAGTGATCCATTGACGACATGTGTTCATCTTCCCAAAAATAGCCTTTATTCATGAGGAAAGTGACTGACTTTCTCTTCTCAAAAATCATATTAAGAAAGGTCATCGCAAGCTTCATTATAGACAAGGTGCAACGATGCCTGATCGTCGCCCCCTGCCCTAAAGTTGGCCTGAGGCATATATACATTCTTCTCTATACCCAGGGTGTGACGATGTTAAAATACTAAGAAAAGGTCAAGTTTCACGAAATTTATAGAAGAGGATCTTCTAGAAGATGAGGTGGCTTTTGAATGGTTTGGATATTACTCACTTCTTTGATTTGGTGGGATCATCCTAATCTCTTCAACCATCTCTCTTTCCATTATATAAAGAGGGATCTCTCATTGAAAATGATAAGGTTAATTTAAGGTTGATTCAAGAAAGATTAATATTGAATAGGCTAAGAATTGGATGAGCAGTTCTACTTCAGTTCATACTTGAGGGCTCCATTGCAGTTCATCAAGTCATTGTGGATCTTCTTCATTCAAGGTTGGATCAAGTGTGTGTTTTGGAGCAAAGGGTCATCGAGAGGGGACCTTGCAACATCAAGGCTTTGGTAGTAATCTCCACTTTCACTTTAAATATAATATAGTGATATGTTTCTTTCCCATAAAACTTGTCTTGTTTTATTGTATGATTCCTTGATCACATGCATAAGTTCTTGTTGATTATATTGGATTGCTTTCACTTTGGTTGGATTGTGTTCCCTTGCAGATTCAATATCATAGGAGAACCAGAGTGGAGCTAGGATGACAATGGAAGGAGGAAGCGACATTTATATGGTATGTTGTCTATCTCTTGTTAACTAGTAAACTCAATATTTAGAGCTTAGGGAAAGCGTCATATTCTATTTTGTTTTGTTCTAGGTCTAGGTGGATCCAGGGAGATATGTTTATGTCCGCATTTACTGATAAGTCCCATAGAAAAATTAGCGACTGTACTGGGGATATGACCTCTTTTTGATTTTTTTCTTCACATTTTCCTTTCGCCTACCTTCCTATGATAAATTTATCTCTCTGATTCTATGGGTGATCCATCTAGACTCCCTGGGTTTGGAAGTTCATTTAAATGTTTTGTCTTTCTTCCAATTTTTCTTCATTTATAGAGATCGTCGCACTGTGTCTCATTGAAATCCTACGACGACCTTCAAATGTAACATTCTGCGCAGTTAATCCAGTGCAACGATGTCACATTGTGCTCTCCTAGTAGACTGCGATGAGTCTTTTCCTATCGACTTCAGATCATTATCTAGAAACAAGACTTAGAAATCATTTAGTACCTTAGAGCCTGCATGCCTCAATGGCAGGTTTCTTCGCTTTCAACAATGGGTTCACATCATTTACCTCTGATTGGAAGATTCCATCGAGTGTTTGACTTCAAATCATTTATTCACATTCGTTGGATTGTACTGGGGTACCTTGTGAGTCATTGACATCAATGGTGATTTCCCTTGCACCTGTTAACGATTTTCATTAATGACCGGTAATCAAGTAGTTTCTACCATGTTCAACTTCAACACCTGTAATCGTATGGCTATATTCATACATAAGGAGGATGATAGAAATGAAGACCTTGGATTATCCCATTCTGGTCCAGGTTGTGAGGGAGTATTCATGATTTGTATTGACACATATATCCACTTTGTATATCTCGTGGCTATGTCTGGATTTGAATTATTTAGAGCATAGATCCATAGTGTATTCTGGGTGGCTATGCCGATCCACAGTGACATGGATCCATAACGTATATTTAGTGGCCATGATTCATTTGACATTTTCTAATCTGAGTATGGGAATGCCTACCTTAGACAGTGGTATATTATTATGTTGATGCTTGACTATTTGCAGGTTCCCATTCGGTGTGCTCCTTGTTTCCGACACACACATTCTACAAAGTATTTCGGCTGTCATGAGTTCCAGCCTCATACTTTGCAGGGCATTCTGTTACACATTATTTTGGTCACCCTAGTGATCCATTGACGACATGTGTTCATGTTCCCAAAAATAGCCTTTCTTCATGAGGAAAGTGACTAACTTTCTCTTCTCAAAAACCCTATTAAGAAATATCGTCACAGCCTACATTATACACAGGGTGCGATGATGTTTGATCTTCGCCTCCTTCCTTAAAGCAGGCCTGCAACATATCCATAGTCTTTTCTATAGCTAGGGTGCGACGATGTTAAAAGACTAAGAAAAGGTCAAGTTTCACGAAAGTTCTAGAATAGATCTTCTAGAATATGAGGTGGCGTCTGGATGGTTTGGATCTTACTTGCTTCTCCAATTTTGTGGGATCATCCTAATATCTTCAACCATCTCTCTTTTTCCTATATAAAGAGGGATTTCTCATTGAAAAGGCTAAGGTTAATTGAAGGTTGATTCAAGCAAGATTAATATTGAATAGGCTAAGAATTGGATGAGGAATTCTACTTCAGTTCATACTTTAGGGATCCATTTCAGTTCATCAAGTCATTGTGGATCTTCCTCATTCAAGGTTGGAGCAAGTATGTGTGTTGGAGAAACGGGTCATCGAGAGGAGACCTTGCAACATCAAGGCTTTGGTTGTAATCTCCACTTTCACTTTAAATATAATAGAGTGATAAGTTTCTTTCCCATAAAACTTGTCTTATTTTATTGTATGATTCCTTGATCACATGCATAAGTTCTTGTTGAGTATATTGGATTGCTTTCACTTTGGTTGGATTGTGTTCCCTTGTAGATTCAATATCATAGGAGCACCAGAGTGGAGATAGGATGACAATGGAAGGAGGAGGTGACATTTAAATGGTATGTTGTCTATCTCCTGTTAACTAGTAAACTCAATAGTTAGAGCTTAGGAAAAGAGTCATATTATGTTCTATTTTTTTCTAGGTATAGGTGGATCTAGGGAGATCTGTTTATGTCTTCATTTACCGATAAGTCCCATAACAAGGAGGCCCGAGTTGATGAAAAATAAAAAAATATAAGAGAATTTATTTAGGGCTTCTCCACACATATAGTTGACTTAGAAGCATACATGATACCGAGTAATCCACCAGAAGAGAGGAATAAAAGGGAACAAACAATGACAATAGTTGTGGAGAGAATAAATAACCTAAAGGTAGAATGTGATCAGCTCTATGCAGAAACCATGGGCATCTGGACATAACTAACTGAAGATAGGGATAAATAGGAGATCATCCAGAATATACAGGTTGGGTAGGAAAATATGCAGAAGTTCAAAGAAGTAATGGGCACATTACTACCAGCAAAGGTGTTAACAACAATGGATCAGAACATGAAGCTATATTTAGAAATGAATAAACTAGGAGAAGAGTAGCAGGTTTACGTGCAAAATATTGAAGTACTACAAGATGAAACTTATAGGGTGACAATGACATTAGTAGCCAATCGAGGTATAGCCAAACATGTATTCAAAGAAAGTGTCCAAAATATGTAGGCTCGGGTTACTTCCATAAAAGGAGACACAGTTTTGCAGAAGGAGATAGAGGTAAAGGAAAAGGCCATGAAAACAAATGAGACATTAAAAAAGTGGAACCAATCATGTGACATTTTGGATAAACAAAAACACACACACAAATCAGTTGAAGTATGTTCGGGATTCAACACGCAAATGGTGGAAAGTAGTTAGGATTTTGGGACATTTTGTCCACATTGTAATGAGATTAGCCCTAGTGTAAAACTATAAAATCTAATGGGTTCTTGGGTAAAAGTAGTAGTTGATGAATGATGAGTGAGATGATT
Source organism: Picea sitchensis (assembly GCA_010110895.2). Classification (NCBI taxonomy): domain Eukaryota; kingdom Viridiplantae; phylum Streptophyta; class Pinopsida; order Pinales; family Pinaceae; genus Picea; species Picea sitchensis. The sequence continues at coordinate 89,136 of SNQJ01S0012943.1, read as the reverse complement.
TTTTGGTGATTTGAGTCTTGGAGAAGTCTTGAGGAATATTTTTGAGGTATGACTAAGGAGTGAGTCTTGCACTACAACAAAATGACTAGGCAAGTTTGAGTAATGGTTACTATTGCATTGTTTTGTAAACAAAATGTGTAGTTGTAAGAAGAGTATAAATGACTAATATCAAAAGGTAGTTTTTGTTGACATGGCCTATATTGGGGTGAACCATGTTAAAACTTGTGTCTCGATGTGATGTTGTGTGTTTGATATGGATACCATATATTTGTTGAATGTTTTAGTATTATGAATATGTTACTGATATTGAACAATGATGATGAAAGATTTGTAATATGAATGTTTTATTCAGATATGTTGTTATAATGTCACACACTAAAGTAATTGGTAAATGAATGAATGTTAAGTAAAGTAATGTCACACATAGGGAATGTTGCATGATAAGTAATTGTTAAGTGATGAAAAATGATTACAAAGTAAGACCATGTTGAATGCCTCACTTCCCCTCATCACTGCAGAAACTTGGTTTCTATATCCCCTATAGATACCTCGAGTGAGACTTCACTTTATTGCAGGTGATGTCAAAATGGCCGATGTCTAAGGGTTTTGTTGGTGTATTGATTATTCACCCCGGGTCTGCCCAATGAAAACCAACAAATGGTTTCATTGCATGGGGGATACTTGTGGCTCGACATGCCAATTTCCATCCATACAAACTTGATCATGCACATTACCGGTCTACTGTCACAAGGGGAGGTCCCCTCATTGTTTTTATTTGATAAGAAGAATGAAAAGACTCTACCTAAGAACATGAAGGATAAATTTAATACATTCTGAGGACAGTGCAATTTAGATGTCACAAGCATATGCAATGCGACAATACGTTTTGCAACACAAGCTTTATATTGTAAATTGTTAATAAAGTGTAGCAAATACCAAGTACCAGCAACAGTCATAGCGTAAATTGAAAGGTGAGTCAAGGGCGTCCAGATGATTTGGGCAACATTCTTACTCAACCAATTCCTGATTGGTTGTGAAGAGGTGCAAGATAAAGGAACTGAGATCCACTATGCCTGGCTACTCAGTCTAATTGCATTATCAGTATGGAGGAAGCGAAATGACACATAGTTTTTAGGAGTCAAGGATAATCCATGTCTAGCTGCACGATATCAGAACTTATGGTATACGATGCACAAGGCATGATAGATGGATAGCAATGTTTCCTTTTATATTTATAAAGAAACCATTAGGGACAACATCGAGAGGACACCACGCATACCCCCATAGGTGGTCGACGCGTATAAGGAAGTGGCATGCTTTAAACAAGGGTGTCACCATATGTATGTACAATAAAAAGGGACCTAGATCAGAAATGGTTTCCCACACAGTACAAATTAACTGAGGGTGATATGGGACATATCATGGTAGACTGCAACAATAAGTGGAATATTCCAACCATGGAAATAGGGTCCTCAAAGAGACCAAAACCGAAAGTACAAGAGATAGATGATGATGAATAAGAAGGAGACAAATAGGGAAGAGGAAATGACACCAAAAAAACAACCCAGAAGAGAAATCCACACACAGATAAGAAGCAAAAAGAACCAGAGATAAGAAAATTTGTATCAAAATGGAAGAAACAAACATCATTTAATGAAGTGGCCATCCAGTCATTGACAGAGGAGGAATTGGAAAAGATTAATGGTCAAGTTAAATAAGTCACAGATGATGTGTTTCATCATGCAACAAACCAACATGAAGAAATTCACAAAAACATGCAGGAGCAGATGGATGAGTTGCATCAATTGCTCACAACAACACATATCACATTGGTACAACAAACAGAGGATGAACACACCAAAGGAACTAAAAATAAATGGCAGGAAGGGTCATAAATCTCTTAGTCGTTAGAAGTAACATTTGAATGCAAATTGATCAAGTTAGCAACAAGGGTGATATATTTCCCCACAACAGAGATGCAAGAACACGCAAGGGAACTAGGTAACATTGACTTGGTCTTATCTCAATTATTGGCAAATGTATTGCAATAATTGCAGATGAGGATGATGCAAGAGATGAACTAGTGTGCATAAAATAAATCTTGTGAGTTGGTTAAGGTTATGGAAAATAATATATTCTTGGATATGGATTAAAAAGAAGTCAAGCAGGAGAGGGATGAGGCTGTGCAAAAGGTTGAAATAATGTAGTAGTTATTCAAGAAGGTCTACCAATAAATCATAGATACTTGGATAGAGAAGGAGGCCTCGGTTGAAGAATAAGTAAAAGAGATAAGAGAAGTTATTCAAAGATTTCTTGCACGTATAGTTGACTTATAAGCATGCATGACATCAATTACTCCACCAGAAGAGAGGGAGAAAAGGGAACAAATAGTGAGCACAATTGTGGAGAGAATAAAGAACCTAAAGGTAGAATATTCTCAGCTCTATGAAAAAGGGATGGAGATCTGGACACAACTAACTGAATATAGGGAGAAACAAGAGATCTACCAGAGGATAGAGGTTGCACAGAAAAAGGAAGAAAAGTTCAAAGTAGTAATGGGCACATTACTGCTAGCAGAGGTGGTAATGGCAATGGATGAGAATAGGAATTTGTATTCATAAATGAATCAACTAAGGGTGGATCAACATGCTTAAATGAAAAATATTGAAGTACTACAATATGAATCCTATAGGGTGAAAATGGCCTTAACTGCCACTCAAGGTATAGTCAAACATGCAGTCGAATAAAGTGTCTAGAAGATGCAAAATTGAGTTACTGTCAAAAAAGTCGATACAATTTTACATAAGTAGACAGGGGTAAAGGAGAAGGCCATTATAATAAAGGAAACATTCAAAAATTTATGGTAAATTGGTAGAAGGCCTAAGTGGCTCGAGACAAGCCACATGTGAGTGTTGGGGGCATGTTGGATAGGCGTTTTGGATAAGTCTTGATAAGTCTTGGGAATCACGTAGGAACATATCGGATGACATTTTGGCTAAGGAGTAGCATGCATGAAGATTAGTTGAAGTATGTTTAGGAGTCAGTGTGCAAAAGGAGGAAAGTAGTTAGGATTTTGGGACATTTTGTCCACATTGTAATGAGCTTACCCTTAGTGTAAAACTATAAACTGTAATGGGTTCTTGGGTAAAAGTAGTAGCTGATGAATGATGAGTGAGCTGAGTGTTTGGTGAGTCGAGTCTTGGAGAAGTATTGAGGAATATTTTTGAGGTATGAAATGAGGAGTGAGGATTGCAATAAAACAGAACGATTAGCCAGGTTTGAGAAATGGTTATTGCTGCATTATTTTGTAAGCGCAATCTGTAGTTGTAAGAATACTATAAATGACTAATATAAGAAGCCAATTGTTGTGGACGTAGCCCAAATTGGGGTAAACCATGTTAAAACTTGTGTCTTGATGTGATGTTGTGTGTGTGATATGGATAACATAGATCTGTTGAATTTTTTAGTATTATGAATATGTTACTGATATTGTGCAATGATGATGAAATATTAGTAATATGAATTTGTTATTCAGATATGTTGTTATAATTCACACACTGAAGTAACTGGTAAATGAATGTTTTTCAAGTAAAGTAATGTCACACAGAGGGAATGTTCCATGATAAGTAATTTTTAAGTGATGAAAAAGGTTCACACAGTAAGACCATGTTGAATGCATCACTTCCCCTCATAATTGCAGAAACTTGGTTCCTGAATACCCTCTAGATGCCTCAGGTGAGGCTTCACTTGCTTGCAAGTGATGCCGAAAGGGCCAGTGTCTAAGGATTTTTTTGTTGTATTAATGATTAACCGTGGGTTTTCCCACTGGGATCCAACACATTCTTAGACATCAATGACCAAATAATTCAACAATTTCCCTTTGATGATATATTTCTGCTGACATATTATATTCCCTTATCTTTTTGTTCCTTTCACTTCTTTCCTTCCTATGACTAGTTGGTTTAACCTGTCAATATGCTTTCATTATCTGTTATGCATCATCTATAACTCATGTATTTTGTACCTACCAAGTATCTCATGAGATGATCTATGTCAATGTGTCATAACCACTTTCCATGATTCTTCTAATCAATTGCACACAATGCTTACCCATCTGTCAAATTACTATTCTGAAGACTTATTTGAATCTACTGCAACTGATCACTACATATTATTTCTTTTCAGGTTATCTGCAAATTAGACTCTATATGTATGCAACAATTTGTACTGAACATATTCCTATATAAATACACACCTCGAATCCTCTATACAATCATGAATCTCTTCCAAGGTGTTTCAATGATATTTTTTTTAATTTTCATTTGATACCTACATGAGGATGTGTTTCAAAATATGTTCCTTAATCAATCAAGTTGTCACAAGACATTCTTCACTTGTTTCATCAAACCACTCTGAAAATTCCTTCCCAAAATATGCAAACACTCCAAACTACTCAAAATATAGTTCTCTAATTTTTAGAGTTACTACTTAGACTCCCCCTCTTCAATATTCATATTTACCAGGATTCTCCAAGATGGATGGCTCAGAAGGGTGGAAGAATCCACCCTAATGCGGAGTAATATTCCTCTTCTCCTATGGATTTATCATCTTCCTGAATTCTGACATTATATTCTTGAATTCTAACATCTTCCTCTTTTCCTGTAGATTCATCATGATCTCGCACCATTGAAAATTCTAAGAATATGATTTCTGGGAGTTATTCATTCACTTTTTCTTCATTCACTTACTCTTCATTCACATGTTCTTCATTCAGTTGTTCTTTCTTTCTTTTCCAAACCTTTTTGTATATGATATTAGGGTTTTCTTTCATGGAAGTATTCATCATGCTTCTATAATCACGAGCTATGTTTCCATAGTTGTGGCATTTGTAACATTCAATATTGTGTGGGGCCACATAAACATTTATTTCTTGACCATTTCTTCCATACGCTCTGCAATCTACAACTTTATGTCCAAATTTATTACAAGAAAAAAAATAACCATAAAAGAAACTTTGATACCTGGGAGTGAATGATGCTCTTTGTAATGTAGTCCTTTCGAATTCACGCCTTGGATGATCATGATCTTCTATTTTGTTGTTTCCTTAACAATGGTTGATTATTCTTTGATACTTGAAAGTGAAGAGTGTTCTTTGGTATCTTTCTCTTTTGTAATCTTCTTTTTTAATCTTCTCCATTTTTGGAATGTTCTCCTTTGAGGGCTGACATTATTACTTATTGATAAGGCCTCTGATGACTTATGCATAACTCTTAACCTTTTCTTCATTCTTCCCTTTTTAGTAAACTATAACATATCTCTTCAACTTTTATTTTTTGGCACCCTAACCTACCACAATCAATATCTACTTTTGCAAGTCTACCATCCTCTTTCCCTACATACTAACGCCATTTCTATAAACAAAAATCATATTTTACTACAAATTTTCAAGTTTTGAAACACCATACCAACACCCAATACTCACACATAGATAACTCTCATTATCATGTGACCCTTACCCCCTAAAACCCATCCAACTATATCCTTCAAAACACCCCTCATCCAACTCCTGGGTACTTTTGTATTTTTCTTTCTCTCAATTCCCCCTCCACTATCAAATCCCTTTATGTTCCCCCTCATCAACATATGCAACATACCTCTTGCAATGTTATACTCTTCAATAATTAGTCAAGATATATTTCTCTATTTCATCCTCCTTAGATCCTTCAAAATACTCCCAAATCTTCTCCTTGAATGATTAACTATAACATTGTTCCCATATTTACCCTCAACCTTCACCTACGTACATATCTCTCCATTCTACTCTCAATGACCATGGAGCAATTATTTCCTTCAACACCATTCCAAGCACCTTTTCATACTATTGTAGAAAATATAGTCACAACATTGGAATATGTTGAGACTCAACAAATCTATGATAACCTACAATTCACTTTGGACTTAGTACTCACCTAAGGTTCTACCACCATTCAATACAAATGTTTTTGGCATAGGGGAAAACCCAGGGTTCAACGATTCAACAATGCACCAACAAAACCCTAACTACCATCCCTTTCGAAAACACCTGTGAAGCAGATGAAGTCTCACTTGAGGTAGAGGCAGGGGGGCTTGCAGGACACAAGTGTCTACAACCAAGATGGGACACAGATCTATGATTACAATACTTAATAGAGCACTTAGCCAACAATATGCATTAGATTATGATCCTCATTTGTATCGTATATTTAACCCTCATTACATAGAAGCTAAGTAATAACCAAGATCTAACACTTCCAATCTCTAAGCACATAGAGTTAGCTCAGATCTAGCATTCATTCACATCATTAAGAACTAAGCTACAGCATTAGATGCATTCATTCTACATAATATCAACAACACTAAGCAAATAATCACATAAGCAATATCGCACAAAGCATATCAAGACACAAGATATACGTGGTTCACCCCAGTGTGGGGTTACATCCACCAACTTCTTCTTATTCTTCTTTATTGGTATTTGATCTCCTTACATTCATCTTCTTCTATTCACAAAGCTACAGATCCCAACTCCGTAGTGGACAAGTGATCTTCGCACAATGCACTAGATCCACCTTCCTCAAAATTAGGTCAAGGCACAAATCCAACTCCTCAATAGAACAAAGAACTTACACTTCTTGCACTAAGACAAACTCAATCTATCATGCACATATCCAATATTAGTAATGCACTAAGCTATCAGATCTACTACAGATGGTGCACATAGCCAACCAGATTTACTTCTTACATCATTTAGCTACTTATTTATACAATTACAAAAAGGCCTAAACATGGGTAAACCCATGGGACGACATCCCAAAACCCATTACATAAACCCTAAAAACCCTTGTATCGGTCCACAAGCCCACAAAACAACGATATCTCGTGATCTTTCTCTACCTAGGTGCTCCATCTTCGAACAACCTATCAAAGTCTCGAAAATGGTCAAACATGACCAATGTTTCCACAAAACTTGGTCAAGGGCCAACAGGCCCCCAACACTCACCTATGATTCATCCAAGGTCACTTAGATTTGGGCAAGGCTGCTCTGAAGGCCTCAAGCTTATCTCAAGCTACGTCAACTTGTTGCTTCATTAGAGCCTTTTGCTTGGTGAACTCTTGAATTACTTGCTCTGTAACAGGCCCTTCTAGGTGTTGTTATACCATCACAACTACTTGGTCTAGCTATGAGCCTTGGCCTTCAATATCTTCAAAAATCATGCAGGCTTGGTCTTGCACCGGCTGGAGTCTCTGTGTCAACTCCATGACTTTTCTCTAGATGGAATTAACCTGATGTTGGACTGTGCATTGTTCCTGTGATCACTTCATTTTCTCGCCTACGGTAAGCTACTTCATTTGCGCTTACACAGTGGACGCTTGTTGCTTCACCTCTTGGAGTTATGCTTCCAGTTTCTTCAGCTCTAGGTCTTCTACAAGGCACTCATAGGTATGCGTACTCTGATCACTCAGTTTCTTACACTCTGAGGTTAGTGCCCTGATTCTTTCTACTATTTTCTTGATAGCTTCCTCCCTTTGGTCATGCACTTGTTGCAGAGTGCTAGGCATTGCTTGTATTTCTAGCTCCATTACTATTGCTTGAAGTTGTTGAATGGCTTCGACGAGCTTCCCCACTTGCATCTCAGTTGACTCTGGTTCCTCCTGTGCCAAGCCCGACATAGAGTGAAGTGCTTTAGCCACTGCCTCTTTGACCACAGTCTTCTCTGTGAGTAACTAATTTCTTTCTCTCTGCATCTTTGCTTTGTCCTCCTTGAACATCAACCCGATTTCATCCTTCTCCTACTACGCAACTTGAAGTTTCTCTAAGAACTCCTCCTTTTCTTGCTTTGTGGCTTATGTAGCCTTCTCCTCTTCTTCTTGGGATCGACAAAGTCGAGCCTCTATTGCATATGATAACCGTCATAATTGGGTGGGCTCATCCCCCAATTCTAAAATTTTCGCTGAAGAAGGCACAGTAGGTACTGCAAGGCTTAAATGGATAGATTGTTGTATGTCCTTGAGCTCCTTCTCTATTATTTCATACAATGTCTCTTTATTTTATTCATGTCTCTCCAGTATATATTCTAATGCGTCTTCCATGACTGCAATGATGAGATCGCCATCATCCACTGTGAGCACATTCTTCGATTGAGGATTATTGGCTCAGGTCTTCTTTCGTGCTGAGGGTTTTTGTGCGGAAACCTTCCTTTCTTCGATGTTTCAGCCTTTGTTAGGGGATCCTTAAGTGGTGTAAATTCACCTTTGTCTTTTTTTTCTCCTTCTTCCCCTCCTTCTTCTTGGTTCACTTCGTCTCCTCCTCCTCGTATAGGTGAGTCTGACCTACTTCCTTTGAGGCATTGTCCTCCTCATCGGTTTCTATGTTATGTACTTCCTCCTTTTTATTCTTTTTCTTCATGCTAGTATGTCCATCATGTTCAAACCGAGTGACCAAGGGGCTTTCGATGATGTCAAGATGGGAGAGCTCTACATCTTCCACTGGTACGAGGAACTCTGCTGGCCATTCTTTGGTGATCTCTTCCATGTCTTTGTCGATCAGCTTGTAATAGGACTGCAACTCCTCCTTACTTTCATCCCTGTGCACAGTGACATAAATAAAGTGTTGATCTACACAGAACTTCGCTAAGGGACTATATTGATGCAAAGTGTTCGAGGTCATTTGTGGAAATGCTTCAATGGCACGCTTCAACTGTAAGTAGTAATCATTGAACATTGTGTTCAATTTCCACTACTTCGCCATATCATTGGTATACCCCAAGGTGGAGAAACTTGCGGCCAACGACTCCGATGGCTCAACTTCTGGGAAGGATGCTCCTTTCGACATTTTCCAAGAGACAAATGTGATCAATATAAATAGCCAACTGAAATGAAACTCATATCCCTGATCTTGTGCTTTGCGACAATCCTTCTCCAACTCATTGACGAGGTAACTCGCCCAGTTCATTTGCATGCCTTCTACACACTTCCCTGTGAGGTCTACTACAAATCCTGTGACTTACATTGAGAGGTTGTTTATGACAATATTACCATCTATAAGATGAAAATCTAGGTGTACTGTGCCATATTGGATGGAGGCTACTTTATAGCCTCGCTTACCCTTCTCTACATCATCGTAGTATTCCTTTATACGTTGTTACAGGTAGCGATCTGAAGTCTTCCCTGGGTAGAACTAGTGAGGGTCTAGTCCCTGCATACTCAGTTTTGTGATGAGGTGGATCAACACTGGATCCACAGTGGCACATCTATCGAGCCAAAGATACCCTCCATGGTAGCATGATAGGAGGAGTTTTACGCAAGCGTTAACCTCCTGATGTTGATCGAACTGGGGGATCTTCATTACATTCAAGATAATTGACTACGCGAGCTCCTTTATCCATGTCTGGGAGACTATGCACAACTTCTTCCTAGTCGTCTTCATCAAAGACCTATGTGGTGTGAGCATCGCATAGTTCTTCCTATCTCCGAGGTTGAAGTCAATGTTCTTTAAAGCTAGAATATGTCCTAACTGAGGTCCAACTATGCATATCCCCTTGAGGATGTATGCAATGATCAATGTGTACTATAAATCCTGTGGGATTTTGTCACGGTTAACCACGCTAGCCAAAGGTATAATGTAGTTCATCAAGACCGATGGGATCTACTTTGCGTTAGCTAGATTATCGCGGTGCTTTCTTCATTTCTCAGCAGTGCAGCTAGAAATCCGTCCAGTCGATGGGGATGCTTGAAATCTGCCATTCGACGATGCCTGTATTCCCACAGACATGACTCTCTCAGTCATTAGTTCTACAAGTATTTCCTCCAAAGACTTCTCTATTGCACCACGTTCGCTCGACATGCACACTCGTAATCAAATAACTCGGGTAGGTGAACAAACAAGCAAGATACTCAAATGGATGGCGAGGTATAGAAAGAAAAACACGATATGCAATCGATTCTTTGTTAGCTCGGATATCTCAGTTTGGAAAAAGTGGTCTCGACGCAACTTCCAACAGACTAAATAAGCAACGTCGTAATGAATTCTTCCAACGAGTAGGAATTCCTTAATCACTACAAATCCATCCGTTATGGTGCATTCTCAAGGGTCTAGTGGCAATATTTCCAGCAATAACTACATTTCTAGCCATTCTAGAGAATCATTCTAATGGTCAGGGTGCCTCCAGCAATCATATAGCTTCGCCATGGTGAAGTCCCATTCTGCGTTATTCTTCTATTCCGCCGGGGTTCAAGTTCTGTAGATCTGTCTCATGCGAAGTCTTTTCTAGAATTTCCCGTAGTTTTTTCTAACTTGGCTTTATTCTTACTGAGCTTCCTTGCCTTCTTTCTTGTGATCTGAGTCTTTGTATTCGTCTTTCCATTCTTATTCTTATATGTTCTTAGTGTAGTGACTTCGCACTGCTAATTTTCTTTCAAAGGGTTCAGAGATAATACCTCTTTTCTTGCCAGGGCCTGGGTGGACATACTTTCTTCTTGCATGGAGAGGTCCTTTAAACCTTCTTGCACTCTTTCAAAGTTGACAACTACTTCTCTTTCATTATGTTCCTTTGACTCAGCTCCTCATTCTTCTATCAGTCAGTCTATTCTTTGAGCTATGAAATCCCTTAGTTCTTGTTTTTTCTTTTCTGTAGCTTCCTCTTTTGCTTGCCTTCTTATCTGATCTTTCTCGATTCAAGTCTTTCCTAATAAAAGAGGGAAAGGGGTGTTGTTCTCAATAAACCTAATAACTTCAAAGTCCTCTTCGGCCGATGTTTCATGAGAAATCATAGGTATATTAGTAACTCTTCCACATAGGGTTATCATCTTTCCTTTAAACAAACCTATCCTTCCCAATGAAGGTATCATAGAAGGCTTTCCAAAAGTTTCCCAAGTGCTTTATGGAATAATATTCACATGTGTTTCTTCATCCAATACACAGTCTATGTCATAGTCTTCTATCCTTGTAACTATGCGTTGTTTCTCTTTCAGGATCTTTGGTAAACTGATGTCTCTGTGATCATCCATTTCTTCTTTGAACTATATTAACATAGTCTCTGAATCTTTTTCTTTATGATTCTTTAACATATCCTTAGTTTCTTGACCTTCTTTATAGTCTTCTTGTCTCATGTTCATGTTTTCAACTTTAACAATCATTCTTGGGCAATCCTCAACCTCATGACCAATGGATTTACAACAAAGACAAATAGGACCTGTATCGGGGCATTCCTTAGCAAGATGTCCCGGTCTTCTGCAATTGTAACACAGTGTCAATCCTCTCTTTCTTTTAAACGATCCCGAACCTCTCCTATACTGTGCACTGGGATCACATTGCCATACCTGAAACAATTTATTTATAGTTTCCTGCATCCACTTATTAGTCCAAGAATTCCTTCTATGCATAGGAATACCATATCTTTCTCTATTTCTATCAAATTTATTCAGATCAACTCTTTCCTCTTTCTGTGCCCTAACATTCAGATTAGAATAAAATCTATCAAACATACCTAGATTCATACTTTTGAAGAAAAAATTTCCAGTTATCTTACCTTTACTAGAGCACAAAGCTTTAAGATATTACGTCCTTATTCCAGATACCGTTTCTTTCTTAGCACAGATCTTCACAAGTCAAGTAGACTACTGCGCACTACAACAACAGATCTACGCATAGAGCTTTCTCTTTTCTTCAGTTCCCAACAATCACAGTTTCAAGTCCTGGCAATGGAACCATTTGTTGGCATAGGGGAAGACCCATGGTTCAACGCTTCAACAACGTACCAATAAAAACCTGACTATTGGCCGTTTCAGAAACACCTGAGAAGTAAATGAAGTCTCACCTGAGGTACAGGAAGGGGGGGGTTGTAGGACTTAAGTGTTTACAATCAAGCTGGGACCCAGATCTGTGATTACATTACTTAACAGAGCACTTAGCCAACAATATGCATTAGATTATGATCCTCATTTACATCGCAGATTTAACTCTCATTATAGAGAAGTGCAGTAATAACCAAGATCTAACACTTTCAATCACTTAGCACACAACATTAGGTCAAATCTAGAATTCATTCACATCATTAAGAACTAATCTACAAAATCAGATGCATTCATTCTATATAACATCAACAACACTAAGAAAATAATCACATAAGAAATATCGCAAAAAGAATATAAGGACATGGGATATACGTGGTTCACCCCAGTGTGGGGCTATGTACACCAACTTCTTCTTCTTCTTCTTTATTAGTCTTCGATCTCCTTAAATTCATCTGCTTCTATGCACAAATCCATAGATCCCAACTCCGCAGTGGACATGTGATCTCTGCACAACGCACTAGATCCACCTTCCTCAAAAGAAGGTCAAGGAAAAGAGCCAACTCTTCAATAGCACAAAGAACTTACACTTCTTTCACTAATCCAAAATCAATCTATCATGCACATAGCCACTAGTAATCATGCACTACGACAATCAGATCTACTACATATGGTGGACATAGCCAACCAGATCTACTTCTTACATAGCTTAGCTACTTGTTTATACAATTACAAAAAGGCCTAAACATGTGTAAACCCATGGGACAACATCCCATAACCCGTTACATAAACCCTAAAAATCCTTTTCTATGTCCACAAGCCCACAAAACAAGCAAGATCCCATGATCTCCACTCTGCCTGGGCGATCCATCTTCGACCGGCCTGTCAAAGTCCCAAAAATGATCAAACATGACTAATGTTTCCACAAAACTTGGTCAAGGGCCAACAAATGTTCATCACATATTGATATTGACAGTACTCTTCTAATCCAGAATGCTACTCATGGAGCATATACTTAAGTTAGTATAACATATACATGGCCTATAGATCAGTTGTCCTCTACTGATCATCACACAATTATTTAAGATAAAATCAATAACATTGTGGAGATCCATTCCTAGATAATATCAAAGCATGAACTCCCTCTTCTAAATTATATTATTCATTCTCAAACATAGCTAACATGTATCATAACATTCAGAATCTAGATTTTTATAGCCATTGTAGTGGTTGCATAGATCCATGGTGATACCTATTCTCAACACCATCTGACACATGGCCATTTTTTTGTGGAAATAGATTTCGAGCAAGCTTACCCTCAGACATATGATACTCTATAGTTTGATTTCAAAGAGAAATTTGAGGAAAATGTTTCAAAATATGATTTAAAATCTATATTGAATGAAAAATCAATTCATGAAATTGTTGTAGATTTGAAACATAACTTATCGCTAGGAAGCATAGTGACTATATCGTTCAAGGAAAATCTTGATATGATAATGGAAGATGGAGGGTACATATTTTCTAACCATCACTCTATCGTAACTATAGGGGAATTTTCATTAGAAAAATTCAACCCCTTAGATCCAGAGTGGGAACCAACTAGTGATGCTTCTTTTGAGAATAATGGATATGATTTGGTCTATAAAAATTCTCCTACTAAGGATATCCAATCATTTTTAGAATCTAAAGATCTATATTCTCTTTGTATGAATATTTTTGATGATGATTAAATACATGAGCATCCATCATCTTATCATGTAGTATAATATTTACATTTTTCTTTCAATGATGAAATACTAAATGATGACGGAAAATCATAATATTTCCAATATTTGATCGATCAATGACCCATTCATAATGATATTCCATCTAGGGTGCACAATGATGAAAACATCCTTTTCAATTTAAATTTATGGAACACAATAAAAAACTATTTGATAATGATAACCCACTTTCGAAGATTATTTTTCTATTATGGAGTTGAATGTGAACACCAATGTATCATTCAATGATCCTATACAATATGGAATTTATGATATTACACACATGTTAATGACAGAAGAAACAAATCATGAAGAGCGCAAAGAATTTTCAAACCTCTATGGGGATATGACAATAAATGGACAACCCATCACCATGCAATATAAAGGACACATTGAGTTTCTCCAAGAAGCACTATTGCAATCCTCTAGAATCACAAGTTAATCTTCAGGTGAAGATGCATCACTCATCCTTGGATTCTATCTCAACATTTTAGAACTCCTCAAATGATTTTGATGATGTTGTAATAGAGACATTGGAGTCATCCATGTTGTAACATCAAGCATTTATGGCCCATCACACATCTTATGGGTTCAGTTGATCAAGAGGTTGACCTACATCTGGATACAGTCGGTCGGGTGATCAACCAACACCACACCATTCGGTCGGGTAGTCAACATGTATGTCGATCAAACAATTGACCAATAGTTGAGTATAGTGAGTCATTAGATCGAATGGCCTTGAAATCGACTAGGATTTGGATGGATAGTCATTCAGATCGAGTCCTATCGAGTTGAATTGACAGAGATGATTTTTTGGAGTCAACTTTAACTGCTGATGGTTATATGTGGAGAATATTTTTCATATTTTGTGGAAGTTGGTTAGATATTGATACTATAAAATAAGACCCCTTAGGTCATTATCATAAGTCAAATGTTATTTTATATTTCACAATAGCTCATGTAATGCAATGACGAGGAATATGCATTGTGATGTTCTGATCACAATATTTGTTTCTTAAGTTCTCTAACGATGTCTTTAGATGCCACCTTTCTTTTTTTAAATTCTTGTTCCTCTTCGAACTTCTACAATAATTTGTTATATGTTTCATTTCATGTTCCATTTTGTTTGTGCAATCCATTTTGGGTAAAAACGCATTAATTAATGAAGATAGTAAGAAAATGGACCAAAAAAAGAGCATGTGCCGGAAAACAGGGAAAATAAGTGCACCGGAAAGCAGGGAAAAGTAGCATCGGGAAAGTAGGAAATTCAAAGCAAGGAAGAAGGACACAGAGCAACCAGGAAATAGTTGGACGTCGACCAACCATGCTCAGAGAGTTAGAATGTGGAAAAAACTAATCCACTTATGGTTTGTGGGTTAGGGTTTTGGTCATTGTTGTAATGGGTGTTAACCCATTTTTGTAATATAAATAGATGTTAGTGAGATAATGGAGGAGGCTAAGGTTGTAATTCCTTGTTGGAGAGTTTAATGAGTTAGTTAGTGAATGAGAAAAGGTTTAGACAATTTCAGAGTAGTTTTGGAGAGAGAAATAGAGATGCATTGTAATTGAGGGTAAGATTGCAAGTTGTGGAGGTTGGTGTGATCTTGTCAGCCTCAAATAGCCTCATATGTAATGCACACAATGCTATGAACTTGATGAAGAATAATAAAATAGCGGATAATGTCGGATATTTGTGGATGTAGCCTAGCAGAGGTGAACCATAGTAAAAATTTGTGTCTCTAAGTGGAATATTTGTCTTACTTCTTGTAATGGTTTATGATGAATGAATTGATCTTTTAGAGTTAGTAACATACAACGCTCACTATAAGAGACATGATATTTACTGCAGAATGAATCTTAATTATTACAGAATGGTAGATCTAGATATAATGATGTTGTACCATGCCTACGGTAGGGACTCAAATTTTCTCTCTTCTTAGGAAAATCAATACCCTCATTTAGGGTCTCTATTCCATTATACTCTTCCAGATCTTTCCAACCATGATCTCCAGGATCTCAAATGAGCTCAAATCTAGCATATATCCTCTCCCAAGTTCTTCGGGTTCTTTCATCCCCCTATACTTGCATATGATCACGGGCTATGACCATAAGCCAAGACAACAGACGCCAAGACGACCCCCACGTGAATCATCTGAAGTGGAAAACCTCTGAAGTTCACGATCCGATGTCGCATGTCCTCAGGGATTTTGATGACCCTGATTTACTTTCGGACTTCAGTGTTCAAGAGTTTCAAACATCCCTACACCTTTTTCCTCTGAAGTACTTTGTACCCAGAGTTATAGATTGAGCACCATGTGTCCCTTGTGATCGACGGTTATGATCTTCTTCGAGACTTCGGCGTTCGGGAGTTCTTAGAACTCCAAATCATTTTCCTCTAAAGTACTCCATATCTGAAGTTTTAGATTAGGCACCACACATCCATCTAAATCAACAGCTCGGATCCACATTGGGACTTCGACGTTTAGGAGTCCTGAACGCTCACACCACATTTTCTCTTGGAGTGTTTTCTTCTAGAGTTAAAGATCGTGAGCCATGCAAACCTCTCATTTGACGGTGGGGATCCACTAAGGGAATACCTCTACTCCGCATTACTTTCTTCCCGCTTCTGAAGTACGCGATTTGTTGACACGTTTCTCCTGCAGATCGACAACTATAAATTACTTCGGCTCTTCAGGCTTTGGGAGTTTCAATCTCTCCCCACTCATTTTCTCCTGGAGTGATTTCTCCCAAAGTCGATGATATTTCAACGCGTGTCTCTCTCAAATCGACGGTCATGATTTACTTTGGGAGTTTTCAACTCCCATGACCCCACTCGATTTCTCCTGGAGTGATTTCACCCAAATTCGACGATATGACGACACCTGTCCCTTTGTCTTGGATGGCTCCAATCTTCTTTATCTCTTTGGATTATAACTACCATTCAAGGGTCCTTTGGATACCAGTGTGTGCCACTCCGAGAGGGACACCTAGAAACCCTGTCACTCGACACATGGGATCCCACATAATATCGACGTTGATACTCGCGTCCCCATGATCAAACGTTCATGAGGGATATTGAAGGATCCTTATATCCACTGTCCTCACCAACTTCGAGACTTCAGAGGTTTGGGTGGTACCAAACCTCTGTCCTCCCGAAGTTCACCGCAAAGCGTCTTCTCATGATGGATTTCACCATAAGAGGACCACTTTGGAATTCATCCATTTGTACAACCATGAAAATACAATAACGAGTCATCTTTTACATCAATCCAACTGTGCATCAAATGACAACACATTGATCCATCTTCATCTATGCATCTCATCATATGACTATGACTCCACTTGACATCAATCCATTTACTTCAAGGACAATACACGATCCATCAATCACTGCATCAATATAATATGACAAGACATTGTTCCTTTGACATCAATCCTTTGGAATCGATGACAACATGATCCAACACTATATAACACCTCGTTTGTATTTTGCAAGTTTATGAAAATTGTGTTGTGCAAACAATGATTTCTAGCTAATATCAAACTTCTCCATAATATCAGACTGACAGGTATGTGAATGAAATAATTTGAATTAGTCATACTATTGTATTAATCTAGTGAAATTATGTTGGATTCTTCTATTGCAAAAAGTCAGAACAACACCATGTCTCGTCCGCAGACCATGAGAGGAAAAAAACCAATGGTGAATATACCAACACCCATAGTCAATTCAGGTGACTTCATAGCAACAAACAACATTTACCACAATGGGGTGAGTCACCTTCCTTGATATGATGAAATTTACAAAATATTAATTAATGGGGAGATGGAATTTTACCAGAATATTTAGAAAAGTTGCATTCACCTTATAGTTTCCTACCCGATGTTGTTTCCTTACAATGACGCAGAAATATGGTGCCTAGTGCATCTTGAAAAAGATACAACTATAATAACAAGCAAAGTAAATCTACAAATATCCTCTTTATGGCCTGAAGACATAAGAATCTAATACCACCTCCCAAGACATGTGGTTTCCTTAAATGAGTCATTTTTTAGGAAATTTGGCAAGGAAAATAAGAATTTTGAAAAATTAATGGAAAATTGGTGGTGTGATGAAGAAACAAAGGTCAACTTTGGGGAATGATTTATCCCTACCTAGGAACTCAAGTGACCATACATAATGTTGAATACCATGATCTACAAACTATATGGTGAGGAAATGATCACCCTCTTTCAAATGAAATGGTTTTCGATGGCATATACAGTAGTAAATATTAGTAAAATATTCAACTAGACATATATACTAGTATTTAACATATTCCAGAAATTCCAAGAAGCACCAGGTATGAAAAAACCTAGCTTCTACATGTCTGCATACCTCATAGATGCCATATGTTCTACAATAAACTTCCCCGCTTTTGGATGGGACTAGGACCCTAGTCAGGAACCTATCCATGTCTACTTTTCTAAATTGTGGGATGTCAATTATAAGAACTACATTTATGACATATGTGACTATTTCCTTACTCCCCTACAGACAATAATTTTTGGATATACACCCTATATAATATCACATGAATCCATGGCCACCATGAAATACATTGCAGACTGGCATATGGGAAAACATTATACATATATCCGATTCTATCATAATTTTGTGTTAGGGTCCTAACCCGCACATAGGTAGAGCAATATATTCAGATGTAATAAAAATCAATATTAATAAGGCCTTTCAATAAAATAGAATAAGGTGGATGTAAGAAGACCTAATAGAATCTTCTGCTTCTAGAAGGATCTTCCTCTAGATGCTTCTCTTGATAGACATATTTAGTAAAAATAAGGGTCGAGGGTATGAAAACCCTAGCTTGGAGATTATTGTAACAGAGCATTGCTCGAATGGAGGTTTCCCCCTCGAAGAGGCCCATGAACATTGCTTTCTGAATCAAAGTGTTATTTCTGTTGTTGTTCTTATATCATTTCTATGTTATTGTGGAGATTATGCTGGTTATATTATTGTTATTCTGCCATTTCTATCATTTTATTTCTATTCTGCATACTTTTTATATCTGGTATATTACAAGTGGTATCAAAGCACTTTCCTTGGCAGAAATTGTGGGAAATATTTTTCAGGGTAGAGACATATTCGGGTGTAATTAAGCCACAAAGATCTGTCGTTACACGCATAAACCCGTGTTTGAGGGATTCATACATGCAAGAAATAAAAGTGGTTCTTAAGCGCATATTTTTTGGCACCCTTGTAACCCCTGTTGGTACCCCTTCGAGTGGTAGTGCATCAGACAACAGCTATGTATGGATCGGCCTAGATTTCCTGAAGCCCTCTTTAGATAAACCAATCGGCCGCTCGACTGCTATAGTGCCACCGAGAACAACACTCAGGAAGATACTCTCTAGTACTTGTGTAGTTGGGTAGTACGGCTAAGGGTACGGTCTATCCTCCTTAGTTAGTGCCCTGAGATATTGGGCCGAGTACTATTGTTGGACCCCGCACGTATATCAAAGAGCTATAGCACAAGACAAACCCTTGTCTGTAGAACCCTTGAATACCTAACCCTTGGGGGAAAAAAACATAAACAAATTACAATAGACAAGATTTGTTGCCACGCAATTATGTTTGGGTTGACAAATCACTACATTTTTCTTACTGGTTAAGCATTTGGGGATTTCAACGCTGCAGTATTCTTCAGACCAGAGTATAATTCCACAGGTGTTTAAAAAAAAAAAAAAGAGTTTGGAAAATGTTTCACCATTATTTGAGACCTATTCCTTTGGATTCATCTCTTCGCCCTTATCACATTCATCCATATCATTTTTTGGCAAAATATTTTGACCCCGCCTGCCCCTTTTCAATTCACCCATCCCCATGGCCCATACCCGTATCCAAGACCTAGAAGATCGCTTCAACACCTTGCAATCCGGTCTCCTCTAAACCCAAAAAGAAGTGAAACAACTTAGTGCCAATGTTGCCTCCATCGATTCATCCATCAATACAAACATGGAGTCCTCAATGGAGGAAGTCAACCAAGAACTGATCACCCATCTTGAATCTGTCTTTGCATCACTCTGCACCAAAATGAAGATCCCTATAGATGACCCTTTCTCTGACGCACCTCCAAAGACTAAAGGTGAACATTCCTCCCATTCCCATACCTTTCAACACCATCACTTTCAACGTGACCTACGCCTTCCACGGGTGGATGTGACCAAATTTGATGGCTCGGACCCCACTGGTTGGGTAACCCAAATGGAACATTATTTCTCTTTATACGACATTACAGATGACTTGGCCAAACTCTGGTATGGTGTTCTCCATCTAGATCAAGAATGTTGGCAATGGTGGAAATAGAGAAAAATTTCCTGTCAATGGTATATTGCTTGGATCTAATTTGTGACTGAGCTTTATGAATACTTTAACACTGACACCAACCATTTGGGCCGTTTGACAAAGTTGAAACAATCAGGAACAATAGAAGACTTCATAGCTTCCTTTGAGCGCCTGGATTTTCGAACAGAGGGCATGACTGATGCTTTCTTTTGAGAGTGTTTTATCAGTGGCCTCAAGGATGAGATTCAGGCCCATGTCCTCATGGCTTGAGCTTCGATTTGGGTGGAGTCTACTAAAAAAGATAAAGAAGCACAACAGGTTGTATCCTCTCAAAACCGTAAACCCTCATTTATCCCTCGCCCTAAACCCATAAATCCCACTACTCCCTCCGCCCCATTAAAGATCCAAAAAATGACTAGGGCTGAAATGGATGAACGCCAACTCCAAGGCTTTTGTTATAATTGTGATGAAAAATATTTCTCGGGCCACAAGTGTAAGGAACAAAATATTTTATGGCCATCTCTGAGGATATTTCGGAAGAGGATGTTGAAACTCCCCTTGTGTCTGAGTCACCTAAAATCACTGACATAACCCCTCCCTTAGACCCTCTCGAAGTGGAACCGATCATTTCCCTCAATGCTCTCACTGGCTTATCCACCCCCCACACCCTCAAGTTAATCGATTACATCAAGCATCGGAAGGTCATCATTCTGGTTGATAGTGGAAGAACCCATAATTTTATTCATCACCGCATTGCTCAAGAAACTCATTGCTACATCCATGTTGTCAACAATTTCCAAATCGTGATTGGCAATGGTGGTTCCATGAAATGTGGAGGGCGTTGTGAAAATGTGTGTCTCCAAATTGGTGACTACCACCTAAAATCCCATATGTTTTCTATCGACATGGGTGGTTGTGACATTGTGTTGGGTGTAGACTGGATAAGGACTTTGGGTCCAATTCTTATGGATTTTAAGGAATTAACCATGCAATTCGACCATGAAGGCCACCAATATAAATTCCAAGGCATCACTGTTGGTTCACCTGAGGTCATTAGTTCCCATCGCATGGAAAAGCTTCTCAAAAAAGGTCATTTTGGTGTGATTTCCCAACTCCATACCATACAAGCAACAAAGACACCCCCGGTGCCGCAAGACCTCCAAGCCCTCCTTTCTAAACATCAAATGGTATTTTCCACTCCCCAAGGACTCCCTCCTTCCTGTGGTGTTCATGATCATTCCATTCCCCTTGTACCCGAAATCCTTCCTCCCAATATTCGTCCGTATTGCCACCAATTTTCACAAAAAAATGAAATTGAGAAAATGGTCCAGGAACTCCTTAATGCAGGCATTATCCGCCCTAGTATGAACCCTTACTCTTCTCCTATAGTCATGGTCCTGAAGAAATAAGGTTCTTAGAGAATGTGTCCTGACTTCCGTGCCCTCAACAAATTGACCATTAAAGACAAATTTCCCATTCCTTTCATTGATGACCTCCTGGATGAATTGAGTGGCGCCCAATTCTTTACTAAACTTGATCTTCACTTGGGCTATCACCAGATACGTATGGAAGAGGAAAACACTCCCAAGATGTCCTTTCAAACTCATGAGAGCCACTATGAGTTTTTGGTCATGCCCTTTGGCTTGTGTAATGCCCCCTCCACCTTCCAAAGCCTCATGAATCATGTCTTCCATCCCTTTCTCCATCATTTTGTCTAATTTTTCTTTGATGATATCCTCATCTATAGAAAAACCTAGACATACCATCTTACTCATGTGGATCAAGTTCTCCATCTACTCTCTCAGCACCAACTTTTCCTGAAACAGTCTAAATGTGATTTTGGTGCCTCAAAAGTAGAATACTTGAGTCATCTGGTTGGCAAGGATGGCATCAGGGTGGATCCAAAAAATATTGAAGCTATGAAAGACTGGACGCACCCAAAGAATCTCAAAATCTTGCATGGATTTCTGGGCTTAACAGGGTATTATCACAAGTTTGTTAAGAATTATGGAAAGATTGCAGCACCTCTCATTGCTCTCCTCAAAAAGAACTCTTTCACTTGGACTCCAGACACTGCTCAAGCTTTCCAAACCTTAAAGATGGCCATGTGCACCACTCTGGTTCTGGCCCTTCCTGATTTCAAAAAGACCTTTGTTTTAGAATGTGATGCCTCAGGGAAAGGAATAGATGTTGTCCTTATGCAAGAGGGTTGACCTTTGGCCTTCACCAACAAGCAACTATCTGAAAGGAATCTGGGCAAACCCATCTATGAAAAGGAAATGTTGGCTATTATGCATGTTGTTGATCTCTGGCGCCTTTATCTCCTGGGGCAACGTTTCCAAATTAAGACAGACCATCAAAGCCTCAAGTACTTTCTGGAACAACGCATTTCCTCCCCTTAGCAACAAAAATGGGTGACTGAGCTCTTTGGATATGATTATGAGATAATTTACAATAAAGGAAAAGACAATGTGGTGGCGGATGCACTGTCCCAAAAATATGAAGAAGAAGGATCCATTTTTTCTCTTTCCTTCATTTTACCAGATTGGCTCCGAGTTGTTCGCCAGGAATGGCTACAAGATCCTAAAAGTTCACATCTGATCCAACAATTGCAGACCAATGCTCCAGCTCCCCCGGGGTACTCTTGGCTCTAGGATGATCTTCGATACAAAGGTCATTTGTATTTAAGTAAACAATCAAAGATTAAATCCATGGTACTTTCTAAGCTTCATGCTACACCCACAGCGGGGCACTCCGGGTTCACCAAAACCTATGACAGGGTCAAACGTTCTTTTTTCTGGGATGGTATGAAATAGGACATCCATAATTTTGTCGTTGAATGTGATGTGTGTCAACGTAACAAGGGAGAAACAGTGAAATCTCTGAGTACACTACAACCTCTTCCAATTCCACCTGCTATTTGGAAGGATATCTCTATGGACTTTATTATCGGCTTACCCAAATCGGGAAATAAATTAGTCATAATGGTGGTTGTGGATCGCCTTTCCAAGTATTCTCATTGTTGCTCTCTTCAACACCCATTTACTGCATCCACGGTGGCTCAAATTTTCATGGACTAGGTCTTCAAGATTCATGGCATGCTACACTCTATTGTTTTTTATCGTGACCCAACTTTCACAAGCAATTTTTGGCAAGAACTGTTCAAGCTACAGGGCACCCAATTGCATCTCAGCACAACTTATCATCCCCAGACTGATGGTCAAATGGAAGTTGTCAACAAGTGTTTGGAAACATATCTGAGGTGTTTTTCCTCTGAAAAGCAAAATCATTGGGTTGAATGGTTACCCCTAGTTGAATGGTGGTACAACACTTCCTACCATACAACTACACACATGACTCCTTTTGAAGCGGTATATGGACAGAATCCACCTTTAGTTCTCTCATACTTACCGGGTACCTCGAAGGTCCAGGTGGTTGAACAAACACTTATATTTCAAGAGGATATTTTCCGTACCCTCAAAGATAACTTGGTCATGGCACAGAATCGCATGAAGCAACAAGCAGATCAAGGTCACTTTGAACGTCAATTTGTAGAAGGGGATCAGGTGTTTTTGCGACTGCAACCATACAAGAAAACTTCCCTCAAGGCCGAGCACTGTCAGAAGCTAGCGCGCAAATTTTATGGTCCTTATATAGTTATCAAGCATGTGGGACAAGTCGCCTATCAGTTAGCTATGCCCAGTCATTCGAAGCTACATCCTATTTTTCATGTTTCATGCTTAAAGAAGGTGATTGGAACTAAGTGCCAAATTCAAACCATAAGAATTTTTGGACTAGCGTGAGCATCGCCTGCGTCAGTGAACCATCTAGGAAGTGCTAGTCCAGTGGAAAGATACAACTCCAACAGATGCCACTTGGGAACCAGCTACCATTCTGCAGTAGTTTCCACATCTCAATCCTTGAGGACAAGGCTGTTTTTAAGGGGGCGGACATGTTAGGGTCCTAACCCGCACATAGGTAGAGCAATATATTCAGATGTAATAAAGGTAAATATTAATAAGACCTTTCAATAAAATAGAATAAGGCAGATGTAAGAATACCTAATAGAATCTTTCGCTTCTAGAAGGATCTTCCTCTAGATGCTTCTCTTGATAGACATATTTAGTATAAATAAGGGTCGAGGGTATGAAAACCCTAGCTTGGAGATTATTGTAACAAAGCGTTGCTCGACTGGAGGTTGCCCCGTCAAAGAGGCCCGTGAACATTGCTTTTTGAATCAAAGTGCTATTTTTGTTGTTGTTCTTATATCATTTATGTGTTATTGTGGAGATTATGCTGGTTATATTACTTTTATTCTACCATTTCTAGCATTTTATTTCTGTTCTGCATACTTTTTATATCTGATATATTACATTTTGAGGCCCCACATATCTTACCTAAATGTTCCTAATAGGGTGTTGATTCAGGAGATTTCTTACCAAACAATAGAAACCAGAATAATCTCTTTCCTTTCAGGTAGAAATAAGAAAAAATTTCCCACATTCCCATAAACATAGGGAGGTACATATTATTAAATGACTTGAATTATAGGAAATAATTTGAATCCATGGAAGAGATATGCTTGTGTATAGGATAACCTATAGGGAATGACCAAAAATATTTGGCAGTCAATCATGGCAAGTCTATTGGCCTAAATCACCCTGTAATCCATGTGGTAAACTATACAAAGGAGATCTTCAAGGGGGTATTATTCTTTGAAGTACTACACAAGCTTCCAAATATTGTGGCAAAAGAAAATATTCTAATGGAGGAAGAGGAAAAGAGGAAAATAATTCGCAAACAA
The DNA here is from genome assembly GCA_010110895.2 of Picea sitchensis. NCBI lineage: Eukaryota > Viridiplantae > Streptophyta > Pinopsida > Pinales > Pinaceae > Picea > Picea sitchensis. The sequence goes on along the minus strand of SNQJ01S0012943.1, from coordinate 64,394 downwards.
TTCCTATTTCTTCTAGAGAAGGACCAAGAAAAAATAGAAGAAAAGGAATGAGAAGAAGAAATAAAAGCAAAGGAGAGACACCAGAAGGCATTGGAAGAAGAAAAGTACCAAAGAAAACATGAAGAGTCACAAAACGATAGGAAGATGGGACAAGATGAAATCATACATAAGAAGAAAGATGATAACAAGAAGAGACCCAATTTTAACAAAAGGGATGAATCCTTTTATAAAATTGGTCCAGAAAAGAAGGAAAAGGAAGAAAAAGAGGAAAAATATCAGCATGATGCAGAACAAAAGAAGGATGAAGAGGAGAAATAGAAATCGGTTGTTGAGGCTGATTAAAAAAGGATGGTCAATGAAGAAGCAAAAAAATAAAGACAAAGGAAACAAAATAAGGCCAAAAACAGTCCAACAACCCCAAGTTTGGGCATAGTTGGCATTCCCCTAGGAATGTACCCCTCTAATGGCAATACCTAGAATTTTTTCCTTTTCCTCACATGTATTGGATTTATATGGACTTGTAGTGGTAGTGGGATAATATTAATATGACAAAAAAAACATAGGGATAGAGAAAGGTCAAACAAAAGGAAAATGTGGGAGATGACTCTTAGCCAGGGATTAACCAAAAGAAACATTGAATGGAGGGTAGGATTAGACTTGAAAGACAATTCCATATATACTTTCTCTTCTCTACTACATTTGTAGGGAAAATTTCCATGTATATATATGGTATAGTTGCTACATTGGACACTTAATAGGCCAAAATTGTTGAACTAGAAAGAACATTGAACACACAAAGAGATTAAATTACTATTTAATTTGAAAAGGTAGTCAGTACAATAGAAAATATACACAATGAATAAATAGAAAAGGTTATGTTAGCACTCTGTAATTTCTCAGGTTGAGGAAGAAATTGACATAGGTAACCACAAACCTCTTTGGATTCTAGGATCTATCCCTACCAGACTCAAAGACAGATCTTTTTATAAGATTTAACTTTGTTTACTGGAAATTTTAGGCTAGTTATGATAATACAGGGTTTGGTTTTTGAATTTGTTGGTTGGAACAGGGAAGAAATGCCATTGGGAAAATGGAGTCATAGATTTGGATTGATCAAACACAAGGTTATCAGACTAATATTGCAGGGCAAGGTAGGAAAATTCACTGGATCCTCAAAGATTTAATGTATGGAAGAGATGAAAAGGTCTAGAAATCCAATTAAAAACACATCAATTAAGAATTATGTTTTCAATCTTCAGTGGAAAACACATAAATTAATCCAAGCGAGAGGTAGAGTGTCTATTAAAAAAAATTGTGTTTCTTTGTCTTCTCAGAATAAATCAGAATGCAAAAAGAAGTTGCTGTGACATAAAGAACAAATTTACAGGGAGAGGTACTTCACCAATGAAAATTGACACAAGAATCATGTAATGTTGCACTATATAACAATAAATCTGATCAATGGTGTTTCTGTGGGTTTCCTTACAATATTGATCCTATCCTACGAATAGGTCCCAACCCATCATGCTTCTAAATGGGAAGTATTTATAAGTTTATTTACAAGCTATCCTATCGTAACAGATCAGGATTTATTTTAGGAAAATTTAAACTAACTATTGCAATCATAGAAAATCAGAAAGATTTCTACCACGGAATATGGACAGGTTACAATAAATTTCAAGCTATCAAGGTTGTTTTGTGGATCTGTTTCTGATCGATGCCTTCAATTTATGCTCTTTGACATCTTTCCTTTTGATTTTTTTCCCTCGAAATTATGAAAAATGGGTTCGAAAGGGGTCTTCGAATCTCACAATCTCGGATATGTGTGTAAAATCCGAGGAAGGTTTTTGTAGATTATCTTTTTCTGAGTAAAACAATCTCTTAGTTTTATGAAATTCCACTCTACCTGTCCAGGATCTGCATTTTAAAAGATGTGTAAAACATGAAACAAATAAATCCTGAAAAATAAGCCCCAAAGTTGCTCTCGATTCTCTCAATCGGTGACACCTGTAGAAAAAACAAAAGAGGTTATTTTTCTTTGCTTTGTGCTAAGAAAAAACCTATGTTGGTTTCTCAAAATTTTCCCTGGTTATCCTAGAAATATCCTCAGAAAATGACTGGTCAAAAATAGTTTTGGGAGGAGGACAGTGGTTACGTATAGGATGACGTGGGGAAAACTGTCAAATAGGGATATGGGATGAGTGGATGCAGGAGTGTAAGTGATAGGGGTAGGCAGATATTTGGATGGTATCGGGAATGAGGGGACATGTGGCATGTGGTGAGAGGGGGAAGTAGATATGGGAGGTGAGGTGTAGGGATTGTAGTCAGAGAGGTGGATGAGGTGATAGGTGTGAGAAAAGGGGTATGAATAGGCGAGAGGGTGAGTGGAGGAAAGGTGTAATAGGGGGTGTAGGTGGTATTGGAGCAGTGGTTTGGAAGGATTCTAGAGGGGGGGTAGGTGGTAAGAGGATTTGAGAGGGGGGTGGTCTGAAACATTGTGTGAGCGCCACGTTAGGTGGGGCCGATGTGGGGGAAACCACCATTATGGAGCCCCCCCATTGTTAAAGGAAGAAAGGTCTAGGGAGGTTCAAAATGCACTGAGAACCATCGATCTGGGCGCTAATGACTGTTGTCGATGATATTATCATGGGAGTTAATCACTACATGCCAAAAGGTCTTTTTCGCTAGTCAACTTAGGATAAAAACATACACTTGGTGGTGCTAAGCTAAATGTTTTCCACTTTACACCATAGTTTTATTTCCTAAGGCTACAAATATTTCAATTTCTTCAAACAAGGGGTGTTTTGACAATCCCCCTTTCAAATTTTCCTTGAAATCATAATCACTGAAAAAATGGATATCAATCAGCATAATGATTATCCTATAAAATTATAGGACCCTAACATAGGCTCCACTTGGGGATGGTGCTCTCCTTGTGAGGTGCCAAGAACACTGTAGACTAAGTAGCCTTGTTCATTGAGCTAATCCCAAAACCTGCAACTTTCTCTGTCATGAAACCTCTATGGATAAATTTCAAAAAATAATATGATTTGTGTACTGAAAATCAATAAATCATCTGCTCCGAACCTTAAATGAATCAAATTCACTCTGAAATCTGAATTGTATTGAAAAATGAAAACTGAAACCAAATTGAAAAATTGTTGAAAGGAATGCTCGCCAAGCCGAGCTTATTCACACACTCCTACCCTAAACTATTGAAATTACTGCTCAATTAGGTAATGGAAAGATGCCAATGAAACCAATCCAACAGTTGATCCAATAACTCTTATATTTTACTGTTTTTAACAAAACTCATAATTAGAGCTTGTAAGGGCACTAGAAACTAATTTTCAGTTTGACCTTCACAACAAAGAGCTTTGGAACCATGAACAACAAAAGAGGCACTGGAAATTCATTGGAATTCTGAAGTGAAAAAATCCTCCATGCAGATAGCTATAGGGTCATAATAGACATGACCTATTTCTTGGTGTTCAGAGTATTCAACAAACTCAAGGTCATAATTGGGTATTGCACATATGTTATCTATATCATCATACAACTTCTGCTTTAACTACAAATTTTCATAAGAGCTTTGTAATGAGACTCCTATTGAACAAGATAGTGAAGCCGGTTGTTTGATCAAGTTTTTATCATATCTCTTTGTAGACTCATATTTAGATTTCTCTTTAGAAGTCAAGTGCAACTTTAGGGACTAACATCTTTTGGCATGATTGTCGAGGATGAAGAAACAAAGATATTTTCCCCGGGAATAACAACAACAATAGATCCAGCTTTAGATGGTGAACTGAAGGTGGACACATTTCAGATTGCAAATCTTTCACCATGGTGACTCCACTATTCAACGATCCATGGGTGAATCCACTAGTTGAAGATCCAGAATGGCATCAAATGATTGAATGAAATCCATTGTGGCTGTGAGGTTTGATCCTTTTATTTTTATTGATATTTTTTATTTTCCTAATGTTGTTCCTACTATGGATAGTTGGGGAGACTACCTTCCACATTTCAAAGAAATCAAGGAGGATAATCCTTTATATCTCCTTATCAAGTTTCATGAATTCATAGATCATCTAGATCTACATCACGAGGATGTTTGTATGAAGATGTTTATGTATTCATTGGAGGGCTATGCACGATAGTGGTACCAGTCCTTTCCTTCGTCGAGCATATCTTCCTTGAGGGAATTCCATGCAATATTCATCAAGCATTGTAAAAGGTATTATTATTTTGATACATTTCTTGAGAATTTTTGTGAACAATTTGAATCCTATATTCAGCTGACAGTAGAGATGATACACTATGTACTTGATGAAAGGTTGCACCCTATAATTTGTGAAGACAGTTTGAAATGTTCTTATGATGATTCTGATAGTTTTTATGATCATCTAAATGTTTATCCTCATGAACAATCTGCTGCTAATTCTCTGTTTGAGGATCAATCGTTAATTGAAAAAACTATTTTTGAAGACCTTACTATTGAGGAGGAAGAACTACCGGTAGCTATCGATAAAAATTTTATTGTTTCAAGTGTGTCTTATAGTCAAAATTCCAAAGATGATCAAGCAACGCATATGCACTCATTCTTTCATTATGGTCGTGAAGAAAAGTTATGTGAATTCCATATTTCAGGAAACTTTTTAGGTCAGCCTATCTTTGATGAGTATTTAGCTGGAGAATAGTAGATCCCCACATCGAATTTTGATGACTTGATTAGGAGCCAGTCGGTGTATGACAACTATGAATTAGATTTCGATGAGGATATAAAGGAATTTCAAGAGCATACTAGAAAGTTTTTTTCTTCATCCATTAAGGAACAACATTATGCAGAAATCAGTTATCCTGGGTCTGCAGAAGACATTGACGATGCTAGGTTTAACACAGTTGAATATTTCATATCTTCTTCTCCTTTTGCAGTACCTCATGAACAGAAAACTGTTATCAATTATAGAGAAGAAGAATTAAATGGTTCTCATGAGAAACCCATTCAATTCAAGAAGAAGATTGTAATATCCCTAAGGTCGAACCCAATTGTAAATGTAAATACAAATGTACTTAAGTTGGTGAGTTGTTTTGATTTCATTTTTGTATGCACATTTCATAGCATAGTGTGCGCATGTACTGCGCAGTAAAATGATGAAGTGTGCACATTCCAGGATACCACGTGCACCATCTTAAGTGCACGCGATGTTGAGGCTAGGGAGCCTTTGTGTATATGATATGTTTTATAGGTTGGTGAGCCAGTTATTATAAGCTAGGATGCTTATGTTTTGAATAGGGCGGAGAGTCTAGATGTTAAAGGCCAGTGCACCTTTTTTTGTACATATCTCATATTTAATATAAAATACATCGTCGTGCACAGACTGACCATGATAAAAGAGATGGGGGACTAAACTCCACTAGTTAGGGAAAGGGAGGGACTAAGTTAAGGAAAGGGGCTAAGCTAGGGAGCTTGAGCCAAAAATGAATATTCTATTAATATGTATTAAAACATAAAGTTGGGGACAAGTGGGCCAAAGTAGCTCCCAACATGAAAAGTGTCAAGTTGGGGACATGCATACATATTTTTGGGACTTAGCTCATTTTCACATGGCCCCATCATTCTGACCATCATCTTTTCCATGATTCCTTCCATCATTCAGCCATGATTCCATGACCATTTCACTCACGCAGTCAATTATCCTTCATACATTCCTATCACTGTACCTGAACCGGTATCCATAGCCATTTTTGTGTTGGTGTACCTGGTTAGCGTGAGAGCGGGATTGAAGAAGTGGGTTGTCAGGCCCGTGGGATATTGAAGAGGCGGGTTGTCAAGCCCTTGAGAAATTTCTCTTTGGGTGAGAGAATTGTTGGGAATTGATTTCCTGAAGGTGCTAAACTACAGTTACAGGGCTCTGAGACTTTCTGCCTGTCCTATTGTTGAAGCTCTGGAAGGGAAGTGGGGCAGCCGAAGAACTATTAAGAAGAGAAGGGGCACACTTCCTGGGGTGGGACAGGCATGTGGGGAATGAGAGACTGTAGGCTATTTGTTTGAGTAGGCACCTATGACGGAGTCTTTCCTATTTTCCATGAGCCATTAGCATGGTTAGGAACCCCTTACCAGGTGGAGTTTAGTCCCAGCTTTGGGGTGACTCACTGTTGAGAGTGATGAAAAATGTGGTCTAAGGCTGAGAGGTTTGTGGAAGGTCTGCATGCAGTTGGAGATATTCTTAAAAAGATAAGTGTTCATTGTGTGATAAAATTACATGTTGCATTGTTATTTACGTGTTTATTTTATGGGTTTATCACATGCGTGGTTATATCTGTCTGTAGGTTTTTGGGTATTTCCTGTATATGTTGCATGTTTATGTTTATTGGTATTTCAATGTGAATTTGTGCATTTACATAATGTATTTGTCTGTTACATTTTATATATAAAGCTTCCGCAAGAGTGTTGTGTGTGTTTTAAATGCATGCAGTTAGTAATTTTTTAATGTGACATAGTTCAGTTGGTTGTTGGGTAGGTCACAGTATGTTCTGCAATGAGAGAATGAAAGTGTTCTCTGGCATAGCGTGGCCCAACCATGGGTGGTCGGGGATGTTACACAGGCAGAGGTAACCTTTTATGGTCATTATTCCACTTCTTTTGTTTTCTATGATCCAGTGGCCATCTATATGGAGGAATTCATAAATTCAAAGTGTCAGTCCTTGTTTCGCTATAAATCTAAAAATAAAATTTATGATCCAGTGTTGATTCTTGTTCTAGTCTTGATTTTGATGAAGCATGTACAAAGAGTTTAGCTTGTTAATCAATTACTTGAATTGTTCTTCTGGAAATTCGTAATTACATAATTGAGCAGCTGAACTGATTAAGAGTAGGGTAGGGTAAAATAAGCTCGCCATATGAGCATGTAGATTCTTTTAGTTTGTCGGTTTGTTGCAGTATGTTGTCATTTCAATAGTGTGTGTTCAGAGTTTAAATAACTTGCAGATTTTTAGTAGTGGTATGAATGACTCCACTAACCCAATGCATTAGGGACAACACAAAAATTGTGAATGTTTGCAGAGTAGAAAATTTACAGGGTCAGGTTGCATAGATGGAAATGAACAGTGGTATGCTTGTTCTTGGAAACTCACAGATGTTGGATTACTGAGAGGGGGGTGAATCAGTAATAGCGTAATTATAATTTTTTTTCTTCAAATTCTATATCAATGTAGAATTATTATCCAATAATGAGCAGTAAGAAATAAACAATCGCACACATACACAGTACACTAGTGTTTTACGTGGAAACCCAAATCAGGAGAAAACCACAGAATGTTTTTTCTTATAT
>SNQJ01S0012943.1:41973-57050 GCA_010110895.2 Picea sitchensis | reverse complement strand
TTTGTACCCCTAGGTCCATGGCCTGAACCTTTTCTTCCAGCTGAAGCATTAATCCTCTCTTGGTCAAAACTCTTTTGACCTCAAGGATGGTCTCTGTTCTATCTTCAATTTTCAACTCTTCCCTTATCTTAGAATTTAGGAACTTGATGATCTCGTTCGCCTGTGTTGGCATCTCTCCCAAATTCTGATCTGATCTTCTCAATGGCCTGTTTGCTTCTCTGCACCAATTCATTATGCTCAAACATGATCTGAATCATGGGCCATATCTCGTTCATGGACTTGGTGATGTCTATCCATACACTTTCTTTAACCTCAACCAAAGTTTTTCCTACCACTGTTTGCTTCCGGAGCTGTTGTAACTGTTGTTTGATCTGATCTGTCACCTGCTTTTCCTTGGAGAGGTTGGTCTGAAAGGAAGATTTGAGTTCCCGAAGGTTCTCAATCTTCTTTTTGAGCCTATTGATCTATGTTTCCTGCAGGTTCATCTTTTCGATAGACTTAGCTAGGTCGGTTGTCTTTTCCAGGGATGTCAATTGAGTAGTGGATGGGACTTTTGTCACTGATGTTGTGCTCACTCCCGAAATTGGAATGGAACTCAATGGACTGACTTCCATTGGCTTCAATTGTTCTTTCTCTTTTACTAGTTTATCTATCTCATCTTCCATTTCCTTTAGCTATGCATTCTACTCCATGAGTAGCTTGAGCATTTCATCTTTTTCTCCTTCTTTCTCTATTATTTCCTTCGCCTACGAATCCTCTATGGGTGGGAGTTTCAATTGCTTCCTTAAGGAGGATATGTCAGCATTCTTCTTTTTAATCATCTCCTTAGCTTCTTTAACGTTCGAAGGATCGTAACTGATCTTGAGGACCAGTTCCTCCAAAGTCTTGATCCTATTGTCCTTGGAAAAGGACGATATCTTCTCTAACTTCAGTTGTGTTTCAATGTTGTTCAAGGACACTTGCAATTTGGACGCAGTAGTGGAATCATGCGCCAGCGTATAAAATACCATTTCCCCTATCTACTTGTGCAGATCCATCTGATTGGCCGGATGCACATCCTTCATCTGGAATTAGAAGGTGGCCCTTTTGTAATCAGTGATCACCTTTGGATCTGGCCCCTGTGCTTGGAGGAATGCCATATGCATTCTTCCCTTCTCGATGTCGAATGTCGATAGTAGCCTATGTTGTGCAGTCGATGTTTGCTTCTAGAACTGGGTGCAAGTGCTATTGGTCAGGTTCTGGTTTCTCTTCTTGATCAACTCATTTTTCAAAAATACTCAGCTTCGGCGCTACCTTGCCTGGTAGGGTGGTCAACAGAGAATCTGTAGATTTCTTCGAAAATGCTGAGGTTATGACATGCTGGAGGCTTGCACCGAGGGGTGGTCTATCAACCTTGGCCATTGTAGTAGACGGGGCTTCTTTTTCTCCGGTCGGGCTAGGAACTAAAATAGTCTTAGGGCTCTTGGTATGCAGATGGAATTCCTCTGACGATACCTCAGTGACAGGCGAAGATAAATCTTGCCTATGCCTTTTCTCTTTCGGGACCTGTGGCGTGGTTGTTTGTGATACAGTGGCTGGGGGATCCTACTGTTCTACTTCGACCAATGTGTTAGGCTCCCATACTGTCTGGTTTGAAAATTTCTAAACTTCAGGCCTAGATTCATGGACATATGGGATGTTCTTGTTTTTCACCCTCATCTCGGAGATGATCCCACATGGATCATAATGCCATGGGAAACTCATGAAGAACTTCATTTCCTTCAATAGCCTGTCTGCTTCTTCCCCGGCGCCACGATTGTTGCAGATGAAGGAGCCAATCTGCCCTTTGATTCTGAGTTGTTTCTTTTTCTTCAGTGACACAAAATGGATATCATCAGAATTTATTATCTGCCTTATATATTCCAAAGCAAAAATTCTGACAGACAGGTACTTGGGTAGCTTATATGGTGCCAACTCGCACCTGTATACTCTGATCTCAGTGTGATTTTGGTATAAATACCAATCACCTGTCTTTGTGTGATTCGAGAGATGCAGGATCCTTTGAACTTCATCATTTATCCGAGGCTCGGGCCTGCCGCTAAGCATACTTACCACTGGGTGGTAGAATTGATCAATGAACTCCTTGAAATTGAACTCTGTGGAGTTGTGCTTGAGAAAGGAGGTCCATGTTGTCACTGCCTGGGGTCAACCATCTCCATCCATCTTCTGCATGGAAAAAATGAATTTGTCCGCTTGGAAGAAGACGAACAAGTACGCCAGTAAGGACGAGTATCGGAACATGCCTTCTGTGGTGAAATTCATGAACTATTCATGAATATTGTTCGCCAGGAATGTGCTGAAGTCGAACTGGGTGGTGGGCTTCTCATCGATAGAGAAGATGGATAAAAATCCCAGAATGGGTTCATCTACCCACTGATATGAATAGTATCCTAACAAGGCACAAAGGGATGAGATGATCTGGTTTCCTTTAGTCGAGAACATGGATGAAGAATAAGGAGGATTTGTGGAGGGAAATTGAGCGAATGGGGGGAGGACAAGCTCAAATATTTGAGCTCTTTGGGGGAAGGTCATTTTCTGGTATAATTCTGTAAGAATTTCCAGGTTGAAGGGTGATGCAGAGTCGGCTCGGGGGATTTGCATCATTTGGTTGATGGATTCGGGCGTGATGAGGAAAAGAATCTCTCCGGAAGAGGAGATGACAAATCTTTGCTCGGGAATGTAGTGGGCTTGGCACTTGAGGGCAAACTCTGGAAAAGGGTGAATCTGAGGGAAGAGGTAAAGGGGTAAGTTGGACTCCTAGAGTACGATTTCATCACTCTGGTCCAGGAAGACTTCCTTGAGCCATGACTGAAGGTCTGCGAAATCAAAATTGCACTTTGTATATGTGATTAAGCAGTCTTTGTCAACTAGTGGGATCCTGTCAAGGTCGACAGGAGGCGAGAGAAACAAATTCTCTTATCCTTCTGCTTGTTTGGACTTTGGTGCCATTACTGCAATAGTACCTGCAAGAAAAAAAATGTTAGCGGGGTGGCTGCTGGTGCGGGCAACTGACTGTAATGGAGGAGAAAACGATGTAAATATCTCTGGTGCGATGAGTGGGTAAATGGTGAAAATAGGAAGAAAAAGGGTAGTTTTTAGTAAATGGGTGTCTGTTGGGCACGAGAGACAGGTTAGTTGGTTAACAGATAGGTCATCCAGTAATAAATGGCCAACGGATCACTTAGAGTGTGAGATGGCAGGTGACGGTGACTAAGGGATACAGATGAGTGATGTGGCGACTACTGATTGGGGTAAAGGTCATAGTGAGGGGGCTTGCCACGAGCGAATGGGGGGGAAGGACTGACAACAGTTATGGGACGTGACTATTTCGGGAAAGGTGGATGATGACATCAGGGGATGACGAAGGTGTGTCAGTCCATAGGAGACGAAGGGACTCGGGACCGATAGATCGATGCCATGTATAGACAGGGGCCTACCAGAGAAAAAATCCCATTCCGGACCCCCCCCTCAGTTAAAGGAAGATCAGTCGAGGGGGGTCCAAAAAGTACTTTGGGCCGTTGATCTGCGCGCTTGCTTGTTGGTCGCAGATCTATGCATGTTGTTTATCACACATTCTGGACCCCCCTCCCTCCATTAAAGGCAGAATGTACGGGGGGGTCCGGAATCCAATGTTGACTGTAGATCTGCGCGCTTAAACCTGAGATGTCCATATGCGCGCAGGTCTTATCAGTAATTCCGTACCCCCCCCCCGGTTAAAGATAGAACGGTCGGGGGGGTCCGGGAAAACTCTGTTCACCGTAGATCTGCCTGCATTCATCTGGACCGTTGATAGATGAGTGGAGCATAAGTGAGGGCGCGAAAGATACATGCACCGGGAGACTTGGGACAAGTTCATTTCACGGGTTTTTCCAAGGCTTTTTCATGTCTACACCACCAAGGGGTTAGTCAAACAACATTTTAGGTATCCAAACATGGTGTAACATTGATCATCAAGATGGTTTTATTAAAATAAAGACACTAGCCTATACTCTAACCTAGTTCTCTATGACAATTAACCCAGATTAAACTGTTGGGTTAAGGATTTACTCTACCCTGGGGCTATCTGACCAAGATTAGACAGTCTAGCTAGATTTATTCACTAATCCTATCAACATCAATTTAAAGAGAACTTGACCATGCTTGAAAGGTATGGACCAAGTTACTATTATTGCATGGGGATTTTATTGGAATTCTTTTATGCCCTCTTTTATTTTCTTTTTCTTTCTTTTTCTTTTTCTTTTCTTTCCGTTTTTATTTTCTTTTCAAATTATTTGCAGAATGAAAAATCATTTGTCAACAAACACTTGAGATAGATAATATTCCAGTCACCAGTTGATCCTATAACTTATAGGGTGATAATAGAGGTGATGAATGAACTCTTTCCTCAGTGCATCACTGCCATGGTAGTGAGTATCTATGGATCCTTGGTGACTTAACGGATTACAGGAGGTCAGGTGAGGATTGTAGAGAGGCTCTTAGATGGGGACTTTTTTTCCTAGGGTTGATGTTGCAGTCTAGGATGATGGGGAAGATTTATTGATGTCAGACCACCGACTCTGGTGATTTTGTGTTTGGATCTATCCTGGTGGCCTGGTTTCTGGAGAGGGTTCCCTAATTGTGCTTGAGAATTTTGTTGGTGTCGTCAGGGCCACGAGATCCGTGATTTATGCGGTGGGCTTAGGTGTTGGCACATCATAGGGGGGGGAGGGTGGCCACTAATTCACGGCCACTGTGGTGAGTGTGTGGCATCATATACCATAGGTGATACTATAGTATCCATACTGTGGTATGGACTACTAGCACAACCCAGACATGGTGATGCCTCCTAGGGAAGACTGGGACCAGACAGGTATGTTTGTGTATTTATGTTTTGTGGTTTTGAGACTATAGCATATGATTATCTATATTTGGATGTTGACTCTACATTTTGTTTTTGTGTTTTCAAATGTGGGGCACCGAGGCCATGAGGCTGAGATGGTCGGGGAGCCATCTCACTAGGGGCTAGTGCCACCATCGTGGGTAGGACACCAACGCAGACGAGATGATGTTGGTGTGGGGAAAGCACATGAGTCGAGGGAAGGAAAGAGGAACAAATTCGATGACATTGGTGCTAGATCAACGTGTGAGCCACGGGCTAAGGATGGAGGGGGGGTGGAAGACCTTCATCAACGATTCGAGGAGGTTATACAGGGTGTGTCGAAGGGCAGATGGGCCCACATCCAGGATGAGAGGGTCCTGTAGAAGTGTGTGGGTGTACTGACAGTGTGGCAGAACTTGATCCTCCGAGCAGCTGTAGTGGGGCCAACAATGACCGGTTGGCTACCCCCTGGACCTGGAGGACCCTTAGTTAGTGGGGCGCCTCCAGTTGACAGAGGACCTAGGGGGGGGAGATATAGGGCACCATGAGTGTTGTTTTTAGTATTTATATAGGCTTGCGAGCACATTTTATACAGGGTAGTTGATACCCATGCTGTATAGGGTAGGGGGTACCCATTTTGTACCTATAGGGATGAGGGGACTCACTGGATTATGGGCGATGTATATTTTGTATTTTGTAAACATTTATGACACTATGGAGAAGATATATATATATATATATATATATATATATATATATATACATATCATTGGCTCTTGTTATGTCTATATGATACATATCATTGGCTCTTGTTATGTCTATATGTGTTTATGTTTTTTATGGTTGATGGTGTCTAATCTATATGTTATGACCGATGTATGATGCTTATGTATATGTGATGATGCGTTGATGTGATAAATGTCAATCTAACACTAGGTTATCCATATTATATGCTATTTGATTAAACTGTCATGGAATATGTGTAAATGTAATGGAATCAAAGTTTCGAGATAAGAGTCTAACTTGCAGGTATTTGTGAAAGAGGCAAGGATCGCAGACACGATATACATTTTTGAGCTACAAGACGACAAGCTAAGAATCTAATAAAATGATAAGGTGATGAATGTGGCAGTGATTGGCCTCAGCGAGGAGACCAATGACAACGGTGTGTTTTGCTCGGTTGTTGGTGGTTGAGCCAAAACATATGCCGCTGAAGTGGAGCAGTTCATGTGAGGGGCTATAGAGGGCCCAAGCGGCCAAGGCAAGATTTTGTGTCTAGTAGATACCACCATTAGCGTAAATGATGTGGTAGGCCGATGGAGGATGCATCTGTCAATAACACAAATGGTAGATCACATATGAGGAGTGGAAAAAAAAAAGAAGACTAAAAACTCTACAAATGTGTAAAAAGAAAAAACCTAAGGTAGAATGGCTACGCTCAGGCATAGAACTTCTTTAAGTACAACCTGTTGATGGGTTATTTGAGAGGATAGCCTTCTAGAGAGGCCAAGATGTATGCGCCTTTAGTGAGGCAGTGATGGAAAATGTAGGGTCCATGCCATAATGATTCAAATTTCCCATGACTGAGAGTGTCATGGGTGATATGGTAGGCTAGAACAATATCCCTTCATTAAATGAACAAAGGTTGACATGGAGGTCCAAGGTGGCTTTGGACCATTTTTTATCTGACTCATTTTTTTTTAAGGAAGATCGACGATCTTCATCCAACGATTCTAAGGTTAGCGAGTGTTGCTCCATTGGAGTAGTTTCAGGTAATATCCTGATGGCAGTGGCAAGTGCGTAATGTGGGAATTTCCCACTCAATGGAGAGGGTGGATTTGATCCCATGGATGATGTGGAACAGTATAAAATCAGTGGTAGTCTTGAATATCGTGTGATAAGCCCATAATGTTGAAAACAACATATGATGCAAGTTGGGATTATGTTTGTTCAAGGTACATTGTAGCATAGTTTTTAGGACTTTGTTGACAGCCTCAACTTGTCTGTTAGACTAAGGGTAGTATGGGGAGGAAAACTTATGGGAGAAGCCTAATTTTGAGGAGAGTTCTACAAATATATCATTCTCAAAGTGTTTACCGTGATCAGATACTAATTATAGTGGGACTCCAAAATGGGTAATGATGTGGTTGAAGAAAAAACGTGTTGTTGTGTTAGCGGTATTGTTGAAAGTAGGCACAACTTTGGCCCATATGGTAAAGTAATTGATTTCCACGATAATGTACTTATGCCCATTACTAGATGGATGATTGCACGTCATGAAGTCTATGCCCTGTTTGCAGAAGGGGTCAACGGTGATGACTAGATGTATAAGAGTGGGTGGTGCTCGTGATTTGTTTGCATAGAGTTGGCATGTTTTTCATCACTTGAAAGAGTGGATGCAATCATGAAAAAAATTGGGCCAAAAGTATCCTACTCAAATTATTTTTTGGGCAGTGGACATACTTGAGAGGTGGCCACTGCAAGTGCCACTATGGAAATCATTCAAGAATTTGTCTACTTCGTCGATGGTTTGACATCGACAAAGGATGGTGTTGACCACACATTGCTACAATATGTCATCGATGAGGAGGTATCGAGGGGCCTGATGGAAAATGTACCGAAGATCGTCTCGAGAGAGATGAGACCCAAATTTTTGTGTCCGAAGGTAGACGAGAAGGTCGTCATACCAGGGGTCATTTGAGGGGATGAAGAAGAGGTGTTCGTCGGGAAAATCTGTATTGATGGGTGAATCTTTAGCATCCAAGGGGAACACCATAACGAGTTCGATGAGAATGAGTGATTTCTTTATTTTGGGAGTTGAGAACTCTAGGTCTTATTCCTGAAGGATGACGATCCATTAGGAAAATTTTCCATTAATTTGTCATCAACTAAGAAAGTATTACATGGGGTTAGAATCTGCTATGACTTTGGTAGTACGAAGAAGGATATAGTGATGCAGTTTCTGAATTGCGAGGGCGAGTTTCTCATCGTGATTATATTTCAAGGGTGGTCCTGAAATATTTTTACTGATGTAGTAAATGACATGTTCCCGCCCATCATCCCCTAGCTGGACGAGGACTTCTTCTATTGAGATGGCTGAGGCTAACAAGTAGAGTATGTAATCGTGATCATAGTCTGAGGGACTAATCAAAGGGGCATTAGATAGGGGTTTGGTAATGTTCAGCCCATTGAAATGGGATATCATGATTCAGTAGGTGGAGGAAACCATGCACGTGGGTGGCATAATCTGGGACAAAGTGACATAAAAAGTTAGATTTTCCTTGTAGGCTCTGCAGTTGGCATAAATTCCTAGGTGTTCGAATTTCTGTGATAGCTTGGACCTTGAGGGGGTCCACCATGATGCCATGTTGGGAGATAATGAACCCAAGAAGTCATTCAACGGTGATGAAAAATACACACTTGAGGGGGTTCAAGCAGATATTGTACTCGTGACATCGTTGAAAAATGATTCGTAAGTCATCTAAATGTTGAGTTCGTTTCTTGGATTGAGCAGTGAGGTCATCCAAATAAGCGAGTATGATGCAAGAAAGATCATGGAAAACATAGGTCATGGCCCGTTGAAACATAGAACCTATGTTTTGAGTCCAAAAGGCATGACACGATAAGAAAAAGTACTCCATGGGCTAATAAAAGGGGTTTTATACTGATCTGCTGGATGGATTTGGATTTTATTGTAGCCAGAGAACCCATCCATGAAGGAAAATGCCTCATGGTTGGCACAGTCATCGATGGTTTGGTCTATAAAAGGGGTTGGAAATTTTTCTTTGGGACAGGTGTGCTTGAGATCATGAAAGTCAGTGTAGACACAAATAATGCCCTATTTTTTGTTAACGGGAACAGGTTTGGAAACCCATGAGGTGTACACAATGGGGTAAATGAACCCAACAATGTGTAACTTGTTGATTTCAGCTTTGATAGCCTCAACTTTGGATGGGTGAAGTGGGTGTCTCTTTTGACGGACTGGGGCGACATCTGGCCACGTGTCGATGTGATTTTTGACTATAGAAGGATCAAGACTGGGCATCTTCGTATATGACCAGGAAAACATATCTCGATATTCCTGAAAGAGAGTTTTGTAAGATGTGAGTTCTTTAGGGGAGCATGTGACACCAATGATGATTTCTTCTATGATTCCCGATTTGATGGAAATGTCAATTTTGATAGTGGGGGAGATATTGGCCATGTTTCCTTCTTCAAAAGAATATGGGGTAGGAATAGGGTTGTTGAACCAGTCTATATGCCTTGAAGGAATAAAATCCTTGATTTCTATTGAACATATGGAGTCTTGGATAGGAGGGAAAAAGGATTCCTGTGAGAGAAAGAGTGCTTGATAATGAAGTGCATTCCATGGGCAATCGGGAGTAGTGAGTTCCTACAGGATATCTTCGACGCAGTGGAAAATGTGGGAATACAAAGAGTCTGAGGAGGTGATACGGGCGACTGTCAAAGTTTGATTTTCCTCAAGTGGTGAAGATGGAGAGGATATATCACATATAGGGCACGATGGATCGCTTGACATGAACCAAATGTCCATACACTATGGGTGATAAGCTGTGGTAGGGGGTAAGATTTCATGTGGGAAATGAACCAAAGAATTGGGAGGATTTGGGGGAATATCCTCAGACAATATATCTATGAACCATGGAGGGTTAGGAAGTGACTGAGGTTTAGGGGAGGTGATTTTGACAGTATATAGAGAGGGCAGGACCAGTGGTAAGGTGGTAGGATGTGATTGAATAGGGGTTGAATGATGACCTCGATATGCCACAATCAAAGGACATAGGTATGTGAAGTGAGAAAGTGAGTCATAGAGAGCAGAAGGGAATCTCATTCGTTCAAGGAATGAGGAAGAGACATAATGAATGCCAGTTATGTGAGTACCAGAAAGTGGTCATGGAGAGGGCTCTTGCTGAAATTTTTTGCATACTTTTGTTAGCATCTGGAGAAACTAAGGTAGAGCTAGGAAATGATGAGTATAGTGGTCATATTTTGAACAGATGGCACAAGAGAATTTGGTTCACAGCCCTTTACTAGATGTAGTGGACGATACTGTAGTAGTACTATATGTTCTTGGTGAGGCGGCAAGCGATGTGATTGCTCGAGGGATTTGGATCAGATTACATAACTTGGGAAGAGAAGGACATATATTAGTGGGGTGTCCCTCTCTTTCGCATAGTGCACAAGAAGGTTGAACTTGGGGAGGAAGTGGAGCTATGGTATCTTTTTTCTTTTGTCTGCCCCCAGTAGTGGCAGTGATGCTGGCAGTGGGGGGTGAGGGTGGTGCAGTCGAAGTCTGTACTAGAATCTGCATCAGGATTCCCTATGACTAAGGAGGGAGAGATGGTTTAGGAACTATTGCGAGTGGGTGTAGATACCATACAGGTATGGAAAGAATCATGTTTGGAAGGGTAAGCGTTGGAGCTACCTGAAATGATTGAAATCTATGTGGGGGTTAGAAGAATGGAATTTGAGTAATGGCTTGAGGGATTGTCTCCCAAACCAATATTTTCCCATGGGGGAGGGGGAAATCAATGATAAGTGGTGCAGTAGGGTTCTCAAGGAATTTCTGAGGTGATATTTCTTAAATTGGTGGGATGTTGAGGTGTGGAGAGGCCTCAGTGGGAGGGGTGATGTCTTCAGTGTTGGTCCCATTAGAAGATATGACACACACTTGCGTTGAAGGGTGTATGAGAGGTGGTGCTCCATGGTATTACCCCAACAAGGATGGGTCCTTGAAAATTATGGGGCCCATTTCAATGAGTGAATAATAATCTGAGCTAGTGAGGATAAGAGGAAAAATGTTATCGATGTTGGTGGAATGGTTAGGCTCACAATGTGCGATTTGGTCAATGGTGACAATTTTCCCATTATGGGGGAACATCATTGTTCGAAACATAGAAGAGACTACTGCCTTCATAGGGTACATATAGCTACGTCCAAACAAGATATTGTAATCGAGAGGGGCATAGATAAACTCAATGTCGATGTGGATGGTTTTTTCCCCAAGTTTGACGTGGACATTTTGGAAGATCCCTTCAGAGGAGGATGGTCGACCATCATAGGATCTCAAGATGATGGTTAATGGTATTATATTAGGGGAATGAAGTTTCTACCATACAGTTTCAGACACGATTCATGTGGATGCACCTTCATCGATGATACACCGACGAACTGTGATGTTCTAAATCTTGACTGGTATCTGGAAAGATACTAGAGCGGGGAGGCATGGTTCTCTGCTATATATATCAAATGTGATGAGTCGAATATCAGCTGGGTCGACTGCCCCCAAGGAGGAAAGTAATGATTTATGTTGATTTGGATAGGTATGGAGGACTTCCAATACAAATATGGTTGTAGGAGACTGTGCCAAGTCATTGACTAGATTGTAATTATGTGCTTCCCTAGCCTGAGGGTTATTGACATTCCATCGTAATGGGATGCCAGGGATATGAATGGTTGGTTCAATATTAGGGTGTAGAATCATCAAGGGTTGTCCTGCTATAGATGGAGCCACTTCCGAGGTGGTTGGAGTAGATTCATAGGGCACACTGTATTGATGACCGTGCATTTGCAGAAGAATTTATTCTTCGCTAGTGAGGAGGATATTGCAATCCACCGGGTTTTCAGGGTGGATGGGCCTTGGGTTTGGATATTGTCCCATTTGTGGTGGGGTAGGATGTGCTTCATGTTGGTTAGTCATCACACATTGGTGTGGAATAGGGTTTTGCAATACGGTCGAGGGTGACTATTGCACATACTTTTGTGGGGCCTGCTGAGGGGCAGGTGACTTCAGAGGACGAGGCACATTCATGGATTGTTTCATCCATTTGAAGTAAAAAAATTTTGGGAAATGGTAAGTATAATGTACATACTCACCACAAAGAGTGCAAGGGAAGCTCGTTCGAAGGTTGTTGTTGTTATTCCCTTGGCATTTGTTGTTATTGTCCGCTTGGGGATTCTAGTTACCATGATTCTGGGGTGGTTTTGTTTGGGGTTATTTCCACCTGAACCTGGGTTATTATTGTTTCAGATTTTCCTTTCTTCTTGGCATTATTTGAATCATGAGATGAATTTTCCGTATTCAAATATTCAAAAGTATGAAGTTGTTGAATGGGAGAGGGCTGAAAAAATTTAACACTAGCATGTGGTTGTCCATGTGAAGGAGCCACAGGCTGTGGGGGACCAGGAAATGGAAAATACAGATTGTTTTGTCGCAAAGATCCGTAGGGTGCGTACTAAGGTGAAACGGTTTAACTAGTGGATAGGTTATATGTTGAGGTAGAAGGGGAAACTAAACTTGGTTGAGAGGCCGAGCACACCATGGGTGATGACAAGGGTCCACTCATGGGTAGAGGGGGAGAAACATGATATGACTGTTGGTAAGGGGGAGGAGGGTAATAAGATGTCCCTCCATATGGTTGTGGATATTGAGGTGAATCATATACAGGTGGTTGGTTGTAAGGGTTGTAGTGTGTCGTGGTACCAATCAACCCATCTACAACGTGAGACATTCCAGGTTTGTCCTGGCCAAATGGTACGGATCTGGGTGCATCAAGTAGTATTGTCTATAAGTAACCCAACTAAGCATAAATGAGGTAAAATTATTGGGGCTTTCTAATGGCTTCTTCTTCGGATTGGGGAAGGTGGATGCCACATCTTTTTCAAGTATATAGATGAGTGATTTTAGAAACCAATCGAGACGTTGTTCTTTGGTGGTTTCGGCTTTACATAAACTACGTCGCCAACACCATTCGTGGATGTGGTCAGAAATATGTATAGCTAAGGTTTGTTTTCACTTAGAGATCAGTTGTAACCAATGTCATGACAAACTGGTAGTTGAAAAAAGGCCAAAAAGGCTTTGGCCAAGGATTCAAAAGTCACATGGGATTCTGAATTTTCTTACACATACCATTTAGTTGATGGGTCGGTGAGTGTTATTTGAAATAAACTTAAGAGGATGGATTCATCGATGATGTTGTTTGAAGAGAACCATAAGTGAAAGGTCATTACATGGTTGGCAGGATCTTCCTCCGGTTTTCCTTCAAATTTTGGAATATTTGAAGGTAGTTTGGTAGGCATATTGGGCCATGTGGGGTCGTGTAAAATGGGATCATTCGTGAGTTTAGTCAAATAAAAAATGTTGAAAGACACCAAGTATGGCATAGGGGGAGGTGGTGGAGGATTAGTTCCATCCATGGTGTAAGCAGGTAGTGGACCTGACCCTTGAGAGGGATTTGGTGGGATTGTACTTCTCCTTTGAGAAGAAGTTTACCCCTCACCTCCTTGTGAAGGATAGCTAGTGGATGGATGTCCTTGGGAATTGGACCAAGCAAAGTGGAACCAAGCAAAGATGATCCCAAAATAGTCGAACTCATGGGGGTGTGAAATGATTGAATCGGTGAATTGACAAGACTAGGGACTCCTCCTAGAATAGGAGGGAGATTTTGCAAGCGTCTGGAATGACGGGGATTTTGTGGGTTCCCTATGTTGTCCGACTAGCAAAGTGAATGTGTGTAAAGGGTGATGAGAGAAATAAATGAACAAGAGACTTGTATAACTTGGACCTTCACAAGCTAATAGAACTCACAATTGCATGTAATCAAATGAGCATCATAAATAAATCAACTGTAAATAAGCATACATGTGGGCAGGTGTATTTTTTCTGCATGGGGGAACAAATAAAACAAATGCTCATGTCCTAAAAGATGTATCGTCATTCCTCTCAAATAGCACTGGACCTTCTAAGAGAACTCAACAATGGGGTATGAAGCCACCAGAAGAGGAACTAGTGAAGGATGAAATAATCAGTTATAATGAGGGGTAGAGGGTGAATATCTCGAAAGAGTGATTGATATTTCTCAATATCCACACAAAATATGATCAAGGTGCAATTGCAGCCCACAATTTCCACCTGGGTAGATGTCCTAAATTTGGTCACTAGGTACCTCGGTAAAATTGTGGCATTTATATTTTCATCCTTAGAAATGGGTCACAGGCTGGTTCCCTTCCAAGAGTTGGGTGACTCAAGGGGGGACGCATAGAAAAAACAGATCCTGGCCTTCAACCCTTCATGGGTATCTCCCTACCTTATGGTGTAAGAAAACTTGATTTGAAGGATTTTAAAAGTTCCCTATTTTTCAACTTCTAATGTTTGAAAATGTGAGAACCAGATAATGGGGGGTTATTTGGATGCCTACCCCATAGATCCTACCTAGAATAAAAAAATTCTTTTGGGGGTGGATAATTTCTTCAAGAAATAGTGGGATGTTTCATAGTTCCTTTGGATAAATCCTACTTCAACCTCCACAATTCAAGATGGAAATTATGTGAGTGAGGAGTGACTTTGTGTATGAGAAAGTGAAAGAGTGTGCCAAATTTTAATAAGTTAGGTGTGAATTTGCAACATGTGGACTTCCTGTGGTCTTTACAAATCTGTGTTACCTATATTACTAAGTGTCATTGGTACAACCTTGTGGAGTTTTAAAATCCCTAAATAACTAGAATATGGACATATGGGTCCTTACCAATCCTTTAGACTCCATAACATTGTTTATACTAAGAAAGCTTGAAAAAACTATCCTAGATTTGCAAGCATGTGGAAATGTATGGGCCCGTTACTTTGATCTTTAAACTCCCCTAATAATGTAAACTAAAAAAAACATTTCAAGAAACTATCCTAAGTTTGCAACATGTAGGCATGTATGGGCCCTTACAACATTAAGATGATTTCAAAAAGAAACTAACAGGATCCCTAGGGAAGCTTTGTCCTCTCCTAAATATTTTTTTGTTAAGGGAGATGAAATATCTCCTTAATCACCTTTCAGATTCTCAATATCGCTCTATGGTGCAAGAGAAGAGCATACTCGATGATCAAAGTTAATTTCTTGTCCCAATGTAAGTGTTTTTATATGTTATAGCAATAATCTCAACGTAAATTTTACAAACCAAACAAGCCATCCATGTGGTAACCAAAGAAAAAGAGGAGAATATTTGGTTCTTTTTACCCCCTAAGTGCCTATGTTTAACTAACATTTCATATGGGAAAGGACTCTAAGTGGAGTGCATGGGCATTACAAATTGCATGAAAGCAAGAATTTGAAGGCTAGAGGCCTTCAAATCATCACAAAAACCATTACAATTTTGAAAATATGGAAATATG
>SNQJ01S0012943.1:29543-41923 GCA_010110895.2 Picea sitchensis | reverse complement strand
GTCATGGAATATGTGTAAATGTAATGGAATCAAAGTTTCGAGATAAGAGTCTAACTTGCAGGTATTTGTGAAAGAGGCAAGGATCGCAGACACGATATACATTTTTGAGCTACAAGACGACAAGCTAAGAATCTAATAAAATGCTAAGGTGATGAATGTGGCAATGATTGGCCTCAGCGAGGAGACCAATGACAACGGTGTGTTTTGCTTGGTTGTTGGTGGTTGAGCCCAAACATATGCCGCTGGAGTGGAGCAGTTCATGTGAGGGGCTATAGAGGGCCCAAGCAGCCGAGGCAAGATTTTGTGTCTAGCAGGGACCACCATTAGCGTAACTGATGTGGTAGGCCGATGGAGGATGCATCTGTTAATAACACAAATGGTAGATCACATATGAGGAGTGGAAGGGAAAAAGAAGACTAAAAACTCTACAAATGTGTAAAAAGAAAAAACCTAAGGTAGAATGGCTATGCTCAAGCATAGAACTTCTTTAAGTACAACCCGTTGATGGGTTATTTGAGAGGATAGCCTTCTAGAGAGGCCAAGATGTATGCGCCTTTAGTGAGGCAGTGATGGAAAATGTAGGGTCCATGCCATAATGATTCAAATTTCCCATGACTGAGAGTGTCATGGGTGATATCATAGGCTAGAACAATATCCTTTCATTAAATGAACAAAGGTTGACATGGAGGTCCAAGGTGGCTTTGGACCATTCTTTCGCTGACTCATTTTTCTGTAAGGAAGATCGACGATCTTCATCCAATGATTCTAAGGTTAGCGAGTGCTGCTCCATTGGAGTAGTGTCAGGTAATATCCCGATGGCAGTGGCAAGTGCATAACGTGGGAATTTCCCACTGAATGGGGAGGGTGGCTTTGATCCCATGGATGATGTGGAACAGTATAAAACTGGTGGTAGTCTTGAATATCGTGTGATAAGCCCATAATGTTGAAAACAACATATGATGCAAGTTGGGATTATGTTTGTTCAGGGTATGTTGTAGCATGGTTTTTAGGACTTTGTTGACAGCCTCAACTTGTCTGTTAGACTAAGGGTAGTATGGGGAGGAAAACTCATGGGAGAAGCCTAATTTTGAGGAGAGTTCTGCAAATATCTCATTCCCAAAGTGTTTACCGTGATCGAATACTAATTATAGTGGGACTCCAAAATGGGTAATGATGTGGTTGAA
Organism: Picea sitchensis; assembly: GCA_010110895.2. Lineage (NCBI taxonomy): Eukaryota > Viridiplantae > Streptophyta > Pinopsida > Pinales > Pinaceae > Picea > Picea sitchensis. Next base: position 40,739 of record SNQJ01S0012943.1, on the reverse strand, counting down.
GAAAAAAACGTGTTGTTGTGTTAGCGGTATTGTTGAAAGTAGGCACAGCTTCGACCCATATGGTAAATTAATCAATTGCCACGATAATGTACTTGTGCCCATTACTAGATGGATGATTGCAGGTCATGAAGTCTATGCCCTGTTTGCAGAAGGGGTCGACGGTGATGACTAGATGTATAAGAGTGGGTGGTGCTCGTGATTTGTTTGCATAGATTTGGCATTTTTTGCATCACTTGAAAGAGTGGATGCAATCATGAAAAAAATTGGGCCAGAAGTATCCTACTCAACTTATTTTTTGGGCAGTGGACATACTTGAGAGGTGGCCACTGCAAGCACCACTATGGAAATCGTTCAAGAATTTGTCTACTTCGTCGATGGTTAGACATCGACAAAGGATGGTGTTGACCACACATTGCTACAAGATGTCATCGATGAGGAGGTATCGAGGGGCCTGATGGCAAATGTACCGAAGATCGTCTCGAGAGAGATGAGACCCAAAATTTTGTGTCCGAAGGTAGATGAGAAGGTCATCATACCAGGGGTCATCTGAGGGGATGAAGAAGAGGTGTTCGTCGGGAAAATCTGTATTGATGGGTAAATATTTAGAATCCAAGGGGAACACCATAATGAGTTCGACGAGAATGAGTGATTTCTTTATTTTGGGAGTTGAGAACTCTAGGTCTTATTCCTGAAGGATGATGATCCATTGGGAAAATTTTCCATTAATTTGTCATCAACTAAGCAAGTATTACATGGGGTTAGAATCTGCTATGACTTTGGTAGTACGAAGAAGGATATAGTGACGCAGTTTCTGAATTGCGAGGGCGAGTTTCTCATCGTGATTGTATTTCAAGGGTGGTCTTGAAATATTTTTACTGATGTAGTAAATGACATGTTCCTGCCCATCATCCCCTAGCTGGACAAGGACTTCTGCTACTAAGATGGTTGAGGCTAACAAGTAGAGGATGTAATCGTGATCATAGTCTGAGGGACTAATCAAAGGGGCATTGGATAGGGCCACTTTTAAATCATCAAAAGCGGTTTGGTAATGTTCAGCCCATTGAAATGGGATATCATGATTCAGTAGGTGGAGGAAACCATGCACGTGGGTGGCATAATCTAGGACAAAGCGACATAAAAAGTTAGATTTTCCTTGTAGGCTCTGCAGTTGGCGTAAATTCCTCGGTGATCGAATTTCTGTGATAGCTTGGACCTTGAGGGGGTCCACCATGATGCCATGTTGGGAGACAATGAACCCAAGAATTCATTCGACAGTGACACAAAATACACACTTGAGGGGGTTCAAGCAGATATTGTACTCGTGACATCGTTGAAAAATGATTCGTAAGTCATCTAAATGTTGAGTTCGTTTCTTGGATTGAGTAGTGAGGTCATCCAAATAAGCGAGTATGATGCAAGAAAGATCATGGAAAACATAGGTCATGGCCCGTTGAAACGTAGAACCTATGTTTTTGAGTCCAAAAGGCATGACACGATAAGAAAAAGTACTCCATGGGCTAATAAAAGCAGTTTTATACTGATCAGCTGGATGGATTTGGATTTTATTGTAGCCAGAGAACCCATCCATGAAGGAAAATGCCTCATGGTTGGCACAGTCATCGATGGTTTGGTCTATGAAAGGGGTTGGAAAGTTTTCTTTGGGAAAGGTGTGCTTGAGATCATGAAAGTCAGTGCAAACACGAATAATGCCCTATTTTTTGTTAACGGGAACAGGGTTGGAAACCCATGAGGTGTACACAATGGGGTAAATGAACCCAACAATGCGTAACTTGTTGATTTCATCTTTGATAGCCTCAAATTTGGATGGGTGAAGTGGGTGTCTCTTTTGATGGAATGGGGCAACATTTGGCCACGTGTCGATGTGATTTTTGACTATAGAAGGATCAAGACTGGGCATCTTCGTATATGACCAGGAAAACATATCTCGATATTCCTGAAAGAGAGCTTTGTAAGATGTGAGTTCTTTAGGGGAGCATGTGACACCAATGATGATTTCTTCTATGATTCCCGATTTGATGGAAATGTCAATTTTGATAGTGGGGGAGATATTGGCTATGTTTCCTTCTTCAAAAGAATATGGGGTAGGAATAAGGATGTTGAACCAGTCTATATGCCCTGAAGGAATAAAATCCTTGGTTTCTATTGAACATATGGAGTCTTGGATAGGAGGGAAAAAGGATTTCTGTGAGAGAAAGAGCGCTTGATGATGAAGTTCATTCCGTGGGCAATCGAGAGTAGTGAGTTCCTACAGGATATCTTCGACGCAGTGGAAAATGTGGGAATACAAAGAGTCTGAGGAGGTGATACGGGTGACTGTCAAAGTTTGATTGTCCTCAAGTCACGAAGATGGAGAGGATATATCACATATAGGGCATGATGGATCTCTTGACATGAACCAAATGTCCAGACACTATGGGTGATAAGCTGTGGTAGGGGGTAATATTTCATGTGGGAAATGAACCAGAGAATTGGGAGGTTTTGGGGGAATATCCTCAGACAATATATCTATGAACCATGGAGGGTTAGGAAGTGACTTAGGTTTAGGGGAGGTGATTTTGATAGTATATAGAGAGGGCAGGACCAGTGGTAAGGTGGTAGGATGTGATTGAATAGGGGTTGAATGATGACCTTGATATTCCACAATCAAAGGACATAGGTATGTGGAGTGAGAAAGTGAGTCATAGAGAGCAGAAGGGAATCTCATTTGTTCAAGGAATGAGGAAGAGACATAATGAATGTCAGTTATGTGAGTACCAGAAAGTGGTGGTGGAGAGGGCTCTTGCTGAAATATTTTGCATACTGTTGTTAGCATCTAGAGAAATTGAGGTAGAGCTGGGAAATAATGAGTATAGTGGTCATATTTTGAACAGATGGCACAAGTGAATTTGGTTCACAGCCCTTTACTGGATGTAGTGGATGATACTGTAGTAGTACTAGATGTGTTTGGTGAAGCGGCAAGCGATGTGATCTCTCGAGGGATTTGGATCAGATTACATAACTTGGGAAGAGAAGGACATCTATTAGTGGGGTGTCCCTCTCTTTCGCATAGTGCACAAGAAGGTTGAACTTGGGGAGGAAGTGGAGTTGTGGTATCGTTTTTCTTTTGTCTGCCCCCAGTAGTGGCAGTGATGCTGGCAGTGGGGGATGAGGGTGGTGCAGTCGAAGTCTGTACTAGAATCTGCATCAGGATTCCCTCTGACTAAGGAGGGAGAGATGGTTTAGGAACCATTGCGAGTGGGTGTAGAAACCATACAGGTATGGAAAGAATCATGTTTGGAAGGGTAAGCGTTGCGGCTACCTAAAATAATTGAAATCTAGGTGGGGGTTAGAAGAATGGAATTTGAGTAATGGCTTGAGGGATTGTCTCCCAAACCGATATTTTCCCATGGGGGAGGGGGAAATCAATGATAAGTGGTGCAGTAGGGTTCTCAAGGAATTTCTGAGGTGATATTTCTTAAATTGGTGGGATGTTGAGGTGTGGAGAGGCCTCAGTGGGAGGGGTGATGTCTTCGGTGTTGTTCCCATTAGAAGATATGACACACACTTGCGTTGAAGGGTGTATGAGAGGTGGTGCTCCATGGTATTCCCCCAACAAGGATGGGTCCTTGAAAATTATGGGGCCCATTTCAATGAGTGAATAAGAATCTGAGCTAGTGCAGATAAGAGGAAAGATGTTATCGATGTTGGTGGAATGGTTAGGCTCACAATGTGCGATTTGGTCAATGGTGACAATTTTCCCATTATGGGGGAACATCATCATTCGAAACATAGAAGATACTACTGCCTTCATAGGGTACATATAGCTACATCCAAACAAGATATTGTAATCGAGAGGGGCATAGATAAACTCAATGTCGATGTGGATGGTTTTTTCCCCAAGTTTGACAAGGACATTTTGGAAGATCCCTTCAGAGGAGGATGGTCGACCATCATAGGATCTCAAGCTGATGGTTAATGGTATTATCTTAGGGGACTGAAGTTTCTACCATACATTTTCAGACATGATGCATGTGGATGCACCTTCATCGATGATACACCGACGAACTGTGATGTTATGAATCTTGATTGGTATCTGGAAAGATACTAGAGTGGGGAGGCATGGTTCTCTGCTATGTATATCAAATGTGATGAGTTGAATATCAGCTGGGTCGACTTCCCCCAAGGAGGAAAGTAATGATTTATGTTGAGTTGGATAGGTGTGGAGGACTTCCAATACAAAGATGGTTGTAGGAGACTGTGCCAAGTCATCGACTAGATTGTAATTATGTGCTTCCCTAGCCTGAGGGTTATTGACATTCCATCGTAATGGGATGTCAGGGATACGAATGGTTGGTTCAATATTAGGGTGTAGAATCATCAAGGGTTGTCCTACTATAGATGGAGCCACTTCCGAGGTGGTTGGAGTAGATTCATAGGGCACACTATATTGATGACCATGCATTTGCAGAAGAATTTATTCTTCGCTAGTGAGGAGGATATTGTGATCCACTGGGTTTCCAAGGTGGATGGGCCTTGGGTTTGGATATTGTCCCATTTGTGGTGGGGTAGGATGTGCTTCATGTTAGGTATTCATCACACATTGGTGTGGAATAGGGTTTTGCAATACGGCCGGGGGTGACTATTGCACATACTTTTGTGGGGCCTGCTGAGGCGCAGGTGACTTCAGAGGACGAGGGACATTCATGGATTGTTTCATCCATTTGAAGTAAGAAATTTTTGGGAAATGGTAAGTATAATGTACATACTCACCACAAAGAGCGCAAGGGAAGCTCGTTCGAAGGTTGTTGTTTTTCTTCCCTTAGCATTTGTTGTTATTGTCCCCTTGGGGATTCTAGTTACCATGATTCTGGTTGGTTTTATTTGGGGTTATTTCCACCTGAACCTAGGTTATTATTGTTTCAGATTTTTCCTTTCTTCTTGGCATTATTTGAATCATGAGACGAATTTTCCGTATTCAAATATTCAAAAGTATGAAGTTGTTGAATGGGAGAGGGCTGAAAAAAGTTAACGCTAGCATGTGGTTGTCCATGTGAAGGAGCCACGGGCTGTGGGGGGCCAGGAAATGGAAAATATAGATTGTTTTGTCACAAATATCCATAGGGTACGTAGTAAGGTGAAACGCTTTAACTAGTGGCTAGGTTATATGTTGAGGTAGAAGGGGAAACTAAACTTGGTTGAGAGGCCGAGCACACCATGGGTGATGATGAGGGTCCACTCATGGGTAGAAGGGGAGAAACATGATATGACTGTTGGTAAGGGGGAGGAGGGTAATAAGATGGTCCTCCATATGGTTGTGGATATTGAGGTGCATCATATACAGGTGATTGGTTGTAAGGGTTGTAGTGTGTCGTGGTACCAATCAACCCATCTACAACGTGAGACATTCCAGGTTTGTCCTGGCCAAATGGTACGGATCTAGGTGCATCAGGTAGTACTGTCTATAAGTAACCCGACTAAGCATAAATGAGGTAAAATTATTGGGGCTTGCTAATGGCTTCTTCTTCGGATTGGGGAAGGTGGATGCCACATCTTTTTCAAGTATATAGATGAGTGATTTTAGAAACCAATCGAGATGTTGTTCTTTGGTGGTTTCGGATTTACATAAACTACGTCGCCAACACCATTCGTGGATGTGGTCATAAATATGCATAGCTAAGGTTTGTTTTCACTTAGAGATCAGTTGTAACCAATGTCATGACGAACTGGTAGTTGAAAAAAGGCCAAAAAGGCTTTGGCCAAGGATTCAAAAGTCACATGGGATTCTAAATTTTCTTACACATACCATTTAGTTGATGGACCGATGAGTGTTATTTGAAATAACCTTAAGAGGATGGATTCATTGATGATGTTGTTTGAAGAGAACCATATGTGAAAGTTCATTACATGGTTGGCAGGATCTTCCTCTGGTTTTCCTTCAAATTTTGGAATATTTGAAGGTAGTTTGGTAGGCATATTGGGCCATGTGGGGTCATGTAAAATGGGATCATTCGTGAGTTTAGTCAAATCAAAAATTTTGAAATACACCAAGTATGGCATAGGGGGAGGTGGTGGAGGATTAGTTGCATCCATGGTGTAAGCAGGTAGTGGACCTGACCCTTGAGAGGGATTTGGTGGGGTTGTACTTCTCCTTTGAAAATAAGTTTACCCCTCACCTCCTTGTGAAGGATAGCTAGTGGATGGATGTCCTTGGGAATTGGACCAAGAAAAGTGGAACCAAGCAAAGATGATCCCAAAATAGTGGAACTCATGGGGGTGTGAAATGAATGAATCGGTGAATTGACAAGACTAGGGATTCCTCCTAGAATAGGAGGGAGATTTTGCAAGCGTCTGGAATGACGGGGATTTTGTGGGTCCCTTATGTTGTCAGACTAGCAAAGTGAATGTGTGTAAAGGGTGATGAGAGAAATAAATGAACAAGAGACTTGTATAACTTGGACCTTCACAAGATAATATAACTGAAAATTGCATGTAATCAAATGAGCATCATACATAAATCAACTGTAAATAAGCATACATGTGGGCAGGTGTATTTTTTCTGCATGGGGGAACAAATAAAACAAATGCTCATGTCCTAAAAGATGTATCGTCCTTCCTCTCAAATAGCACTGGACCTTCCAAGAGAACTCAACAATGGGGTATGAAGCCACCAAAAGAGTAACTAGTGAAGGATGAAATAATCAGTTATAATGAGGGGTAGAGGGTGCATATCCCGAAAGAGCGATTGATATTTCTCAATATCCACACAAAATATGATCAAGGTGCAATTGCAGCCCACAATTGCCACCTGGGTAGATGCCCTAAATTTGGTCACTAGGTACCTCGGTAAAATTGCGGCATTTATATTTTCATCCTCAAAAATGGGTCACAGGCTAGTTCCCTTCCGAGAGTTGAGTGACTCAAGGGGGGACGCATAGAAAAAACAGATCCTGGCCTTCAACCGTTCATGGGTATCTCCCTACCTTATGGTGTAAGAAAACTTGACTTGGAGGATTTTAAAAGTTCCCTACTTGTCAACTTCTAATGTTTGAAAATGTTAGAACCAGATAATGGGGGGTTATTTGGATGCCTACCCCATAGATCTTACCTAGAATAAAAAAATTCTTTTGGGGTTGGATAATTTCTTCAAGAAATAGTGGGACGTTTCAGAGTTCCTTTGGATAAATCCTACTTCAACCTCCACAATTCAAGATGGAAATTATGTGAGTGAGGAGTGACTTTGTGTATGAGCAAGTGAAAGAGTGTGCCAAATTTTAATAAGTTAGGTGTGAATTTTCAACATATGGACTTCCTGTGGTCTTTACAAATCTGTGTTACCTATATTACTAAGTGTCATTGGTACAACCTTGTGGAGTTTTAAAATCCTTAAATAACTAGAATATGGACATATGGGTCCTTACCAATCCTTTAGACTCCATAACATTGTTTACACTAAGAAAGCTTGAAAAACCTATCCTAGATTTGCAAGCATGTGGAAATGTATGGGCCCGTTACTTTGATCTTTAAACTCCCCTAATAATGTAAACTAAGAAAACCATTTCAAGAAACTATCCTAAGTTTGCAACATGTAGGCATGTATGGGCCCTTACAACTTTAAGATGATTTCAAAAAGAAACTAAGAGGATCCCTAGGGGGGCTTTGTCCTCTCCTAAATATTTTTTTGTTAAGGGAGATGAAATATCTCCTTAATCACCTTTCAGATTCTCAATATCGCTCTATCGTGCAAGAGAAGAGCATACTCAATGATCAAAGTTAATTTCTTGTCCCAATGTAAGTGTTTTTATATGTTAGAGCAATAATCTCAACTTAAATTTTACAAACCAAACAAGCCATCCATGTGGTAACCAAAGAAAAAGAGAAGAATATTTGGTTCTTTTTACCCCCTAAGTGCATATGTTTAACTAACATTTCATATGGGAAAGGACTCTAAGTGGAGTGCATGGGCATTACAAATTGCATGAAAGCAAGAATTTGAAGGCTAGAGGCCTTCAAATCATCACAAAAACCATTACAATTTTGAAAATATGGAAATATGTGTGAGTTATGATTTTGACAGAGGTGCACTAGGTGCATAGTGTGCAAAGACAAGAATCCTTTTGGGTGCACAGTGCATTGAGTGTGCGTCTGTGGGATGGAATAACTGCGCACTTTTGGATACGTGTCGGGAGGAAATTTTTGAGTGAAATTCTCCTCCTCCAACTCAAAATTTGGCTTTTGACAGGTAAGTTTGGGCCATTTTTGGTACCTGTAAGAAAAATGGATTAAAAAAAGTGCTCTCTAAGCCCAGATAGGGTGAAATTTGATACCTTTTCCCCAGTATGGTCGCCAATCTGTTGTATATGTTTCGTCACTTGGGTGAGAAAAACAATGGCACTTGCATGCCTAGTTGGGCCTGCTAGACGAGACAGAAGTTAGTGAGTGGATTAAACAAGCCAAACACATGTAATAAACAAATAAAAAAACTAAGGATACAAAAACTATAATGCATAAAAAACTTAGAACCATAAACAATCAACCAATGACCAAGATTATGCAACCAATGGATAACTATATTAGTTGACAAACACTGTAAAGAAAACTGAGGACTTATGGGTCCCCTCTTCCTCCTTGGGAGGGATCTTGAGTTCACTAATCAGGATATCTTCTTACAATGGAAGAAAAATGGCAAATGATGAAGAAAATTAATGCCTATTCCCTCAAGAGTCAAGAGGTGAGTGGAATGGCCTATTGAAATAGTGCTTGAATGCTCCAAGGGGAAAAGATGATTCTCAAAGGAGGATTGAGGCTCATGTTATTATTTAGACAATGAACATCATTTGAGGATGGTGTTACAAGTTCTAAGAGAGCACCAATTGTATGCCAAATTGAACAAGTGCTCATTTTATCAAAACCAGATTCACTCTTTGGGGCATATCATATCTAAAGAAGGGATAGAAAATGGATCTTGAAAATATTGAGGCCATTAAATAGTGGAAAACACCTAAGAATGTGACAAAAGTCATATCCTTGATGTGTCTAGCTGGTTACTACAAAATATTCATTGCAGGGTTTTTGATAATTTCTCACCCAAACACTTCCTTGCAAAGGAAGGGGGTGAAGTTTTTGTGGACAACAAAATGTGAAAAGATCTTCCAACAATTGAAGTAGTTGTTAACCAGTGCTCCAATTCTGAGAATTTCTTATCCGAATGAAGATTTTTTGGTTTTTACAGATGCATGCAAAGAAGGACTTGGTGGATTCCTCAGTCAGAATGGGGTTGTGATATGTTTTGAATCTAGTAAATTGAAAGAACATGAAAGGATTTATGCCACTCATGATTTGGATTTGGAATCTATAGTGCACACCTTGAATAAGTGGAGTCACTACCTCATCAAAAAGAGGTTTGAGATAAGGACAGACCATAATGGTCTGAAATATTTATTTGATCAACCAGCTTTGAATGCTAGGCAGAGCAGATGGTTGGAATTCCTTTGTGAGTACGACTTTGATGTGAAGAACATCAAAGGAAAAGAGAACAACGTGGCTGATGCACTCAACAAGAGAGTGAATGAACTACATTCTACAACCATTAGCATGTATCAAACTGATCTTAAAGGAAGAATCTATGAGGCTGCAAAAGCAAATTTGCAGTACATGGAATTGGTAACAAAATTACAGTGAGGTAAAATGCAAAAGAAAGTTCAATATTATGAAGTGGGAATTGATGTAATTCTCTTGTATAGAAACAAAATTTATGTACCCAATTATCATGAATTGAGGAGTATGATTTTGAAAGAGATGCATAATGTACCTTATGTTGGACACCTAGGATATTAGAAAATAGTTGCTGCAGTGAAGAGCCAATATTATTGGATAGACATGAAAAAGGAGATTGTTGAGTACATTGCTAAATGTTTAGAGTGTCAAAAGGTCAAGGATGAGCATAAACACCCAGCTGGGTTGCTATAGCCATTTTCCATTTCTGAGTGGAAGTGGGAAGTGATGACAATGGATTTCATCACCAAATTGTCAAAACAAGCAAGGAACATGATTTTATCATGGTGGTAGTGGACAAGCTTACTAAAGTTGCCCATTTCATTCATTTGAAGTTTACTCACAAGGAAACCAATGTTATTGATATTTATATGAGTGAAGTAGCATGGTTGCATGGCATACCCAAGACAATTGTGTCTAACAGAGACCTAACGTTTACCTCAAATTTCTAGAGGGGATTATTCAAAGGGTTCGAAACAAATATGAACTTCAACATAACTTATCATCCCGAGCCTGATGGGAAAACTGAATGAGTGAACCAAGTGATAAAGGATATGTTAAGGATGTATGTGATGGAAAAACCATATAAATGGGAAGATTATCTACACTTGGTATAATTTTCCTACAACAATGGGTGCCAAGCTTCGCTGAAGATGAGCCCATTTGAGTAACTTTATGGAAGAAAGTGCAACACACCAATAAGTTGGAAAAACCCAACTAATATAATAGTGATTGGGCCAGAGTTGCTCAGAGAAATGGAAGATAAAATGTTGAAGATAAAACAAAGTTTAAAGGCTACCCAAAATAGGCAGAAAAACTATGTTGACAAGGGAAGACCTCACGTGGAATTTAAAGTGGGTGATCATGTTTTCTTGAAGGTGAAGCCCAACAAAAGTTCCCCGAAGTTGGGAAATTGTTCCAAGTTGGTAGCTAGATATTGTGGGCCTTTTGAAATCCTAGAGAGGATTGGACGAGTAGCTTATATGATTGCATTTCCTGCATCTATGTCTATACATATTGTATTACATGTATCATTTCTTAATAAAAATATTCATGATGCTAGTCATGTCCTTGATTGGAATGTGATTCACTTGGAGCAAGAAAGAACTTTTCAAGTGCATCTAGTACACATTCTGGACCGGAAAATCAAACATCTTTGGAATCGAGCCATAGGGATTGTAAAGCTCCAATGGACCTAGTATGATCCTGCGGATGCAACTTGGGAGCATGAACATTCTATGCGGAAATAATACCAACATCTTATTGAATATTTTTGAAAATATTGTTGTAATATGTAAATATGATGCACTAAGGACAATGTATAAATAAGGGGATGGGATTGTAATACCCCAAGGCCGAGACCCTGTTGAATAGTAATGATGTTTAATGATGTTTATAGATTGGTTAGCTAAGTGTTTATAAGAT
>SNQJ01S0012943.1:0-24948 GCA_010110895.2 Picea sitchensis | reverse complement strand
TGTTGGATGCACTTGTTTATGGTACAGGTTGATTACAGGTTGGTGCATGGTTGATGCACTTGTTTATGGTACAGGTTGAGGTACAAGTTGATGCATGGTTGATGCATGGTTCATATTTATTGGTACAGGTTTACAAAGGTATATCTCACAGTGATAGTATGATAATGGTTCCGTCATTCTACTTCTACTTCAAGGTGGCAGGACGGGGCAAGGAGAGGTGGTTGTAGCCACCTTCCGGTTGTAGCCAGAGAACATTGGGGGTTGTAGCCTACTTTTGGTTGTAGCCAGAGAATTGGGGAGTTGGAGCTTCCCTTAGGTTGTAGCCTGAGAAACTAGGGGGTTGGAGCTTCCTTCTAGTTGCAGCTGGAAAACAAAGGAGGTTGGTGTTTCCAATGAATGTAATTCTTCAAGACATATAAGAAAAAACATTTTGTGGTTTTCTCCAGATTTGGGTTTCCACGTAAAACACTGGTGTACTGTGTATGTGTGTGATTGTTTATTTATTACTGCTCATTATTGGATAATAATTCTACATTGATATAGAATTTGAAGAAAAATGATTATAATTACACTATTACTGATTCACCCCCCTCTCAGTAATCCAACATCTGTGAGTTGCTAAGAACAAGCATACCACTGTTCATTTCCATCTGTGCAACCTGACCTTGTAAATTTTCTACTCTGCAAACATTCACAATTTTTGTGTTGTGCCTAATACATTGGGCTAGTGGAGTCATTCATACCACTACTAAAAATCTGCAAGTTATTTAAACTCTGAACACACACTATTGAAATGACAACATACTGCAACAAACCAACAAACTGAAAGAATCTACATGCTCATATGGCGAGCTTATTTTACCCTACCCTACTCTTAATCAATTCAGTTGCTCAATTATGTAATTATGAATTTCCAGAAGAACAATTCAAGTAATTGATTAACAAGACAAACTCTTTGTACATGCTTCATCAAAATGAAGACTAGAACAAGAATCAACATTGGATCATAAATTTTATTTTTAGATTTATAGCGAAACAAGGACTGATACTTTGAATTTATGAATTCCTCCATATAGATGGCCACCGAATCACAGAAAACAAAAGAAGTGGAATAATGACCATAAAAGGTTACCTCTGCCCGTGTAACGTCCCCGACCACCCATGGTCGGGCCACACTATGCCAGAGAACACTTTCGTTCTCTCATTTCAGAACATACTATGACCTACCCAGCAACCAACTGAACTATGCCACATTAAAAAATTACTAACTGCATGCATTTAAAATATACACACACAACACAACAGACAAATACATTATGTAAATGCACAAATTCACATTGAAATAACAGTAAACATAAACATGCAGTATATACAGGAAATACCCAAAAACCTATAGACAAATATAACCACGCATATGATAAACCCATAAAATAAACATGTAAATAACAATGCAGCATGTAATTTTATCACACAATTAACACTTATCTTTTTAAGAATATCACCAACTGCATGCAAACCTTCCATGAACCTCTCAACCTTAGACCACACTATTCATCACTCTCAACAGTGAGTCACCTCCGAGCTAGGACTAAAATCCACCTGGTAAGGGGTTACGAACCAGGCTAATGGCTCATGGAAAACATGAAAGACTCCATCACAGGTGCCTACTCAAACTAACAGCCTATAGTCTCTCATTCCCCACATGCCTGTCCCACCCCAGGAAGTGTGCCCCTTCTCTTCTCAACAATTCTTCGGCTGCCCTACTTCCCTTCCAGGGCTTCAGCAATAGGCCAGGCAGGAAGTCTCAGAGCCCTATAGTTGTAGTTTAGAACCTTCAGGAAATCAATTCCCAACAATTCTCTCACCCAGAGAGAAATTTCTCAAGGGCCTGACAACCCACCTCTTCAATATCCCATGGGCCTGAAAACCCACTTCTTCAATCTCGCTCTCACGCTAACCAGGTACACCAACACAAAAATGGCTATGGATACCGGTTTAGGTACAGTGATAGGAATGTATGAAGGATAATTGACTGCGTGAGTGAAATGGTCATGGAATCATGGCTGAATGATGGAAGGAATCATGGAAAAGATGATGGTCAGAATGATGGGGCCATGTGAAAATGAGCTAAGTCCCAACAATATGTATGCATGTCCCCAACTTGACACTTGTCATGCTGGGAGCTACTTTGGCCCACTTGTCCCCAACTTTGGAACTTAGGATAAAATAATTATCCATACTTTATGTTTTAAGACATATTAATATAATATTCATTTTTGGCTCAAGCTTCCTAGCTTAGCCCCTTTCCTTAACTTAGCCCCTCCCTTTCCCTAACTATTGGAGTTTAGTCCCCCATCTCTTTTATCATGGTCGGTCTATGTGTGGCAATGTATTTTATATTAAATATGAGACATGTACAAAAAAAGGTGCACTAGCCTTTAACATCTAGGCTCTCCGCCCTAATCAAAACATAAGCATCCTAGCTTATAATAAATGGCTCACCAACCTATAAAACATATCATATAAACAAAGGCTCCCTAGCCTCAACATCGCGCGCACTTAAAATGTTGCACGTGGCATCCTGGAATGTGCACACTTCCTCATTTTACTGCGCAGTACATGCGCACACTATGCCATGAAATGTGCATACAAAAATGATATCAAAACAGCTCACCAACTTAAGTACATTTGTATTTACATTTACAATTGGGTTCGACCTTAGGGATATTACAGCCTTCTTCTTGAATTGAATGGGTTTCTCATGAGAACCATTTAATTCTTCTTCTCTATAATTGATAACGGTTTTCTATTCATGAGGTATTGCAAAAGGAGAAGAAGATCTGAAATATTCAACCGTGTTAAACCTAGCATGGTCAATGTCTTATAGTATGCTCTTGAAATTCCTTTATATCCTCATCAAAATCTAATTCATAGTTGTCATACACCAACTGGCTCCTAATCAAGTCATCAAAATTCGACGTGGGGATCTACTATTCTCCGGCTGAATACTCATCAAAGATAGGCTATCTGAAAAGTTTCCTGAAATATGGAATTCACATAACTTTGCTTCACGGCCATAATGAAAGAATGAGTGCATATGCATTTCTTGATCATATTTGCAATTTTGACTATAAGACACATTTGAAACAATAATTTTTTTATCGATAGCTACCGATAGTTCTTCCTCCTCAATAGTAAGGTCTTCAAAAATAGTTTTTTCAGTTAATGATTGATCCTCAAACAGTGAATTAGCAGCATATTGTTCATGAGGATAAACATTTAGATGATCATAAAAACTATCAGAATCATCATGAGAACATTTCAAACTGTCTTCACAAATTATAGGGTGCAACCTTTCATCAGGTACATAGTGTATCATCTCTACTGTCAGCTGAATATAGGATTCAAATTGTTCACAACAATTCTCAAGAAATGTATCAAAAGAATAATACCTTTTACAATGCTTGATGAATAGTGCATGGAATTCCCTCAAGGAAGATATGCTCGATGAAGGAAAGGACTGGTACCACTGTCGTGCATAGCCCTCCAATGAATACATAAACATCTTCATATAGACATCCTCGTGATGTAGATCTAGCTGATCTATGAATTCATGAAACTTGATGAGGAGATATAAAGGATTATCCTCCTTGATTTCTTTGAAATGTGGAAGGTAGTCTCCCCAACTATCCATAGTAGGAACAACATTAGGAAATAAAAAATATCAATAAAAATAAAAGGATCAAACCTCACATCCACAATGGATTTCATTCGATCATTTGATGCCACTTTGGATCTTCAACTAGTGGATTCACCTATGGCTCGTTGAATAGTGGAGTCACCATGGTGAAAGATTTGCAATCTGAAATGTGTCCACCTTTAGTTCACCATCCAAATCTAGATCTATCGTTGTTGTTATTCCCGGGGGAAATATCTTCGTTGCTTCGTCCTCGACAATCATGCCAAAAGATGTTAGTCCCTAAAGTTGCACTTGACTACTAAAGAGAAATCTGACTATGAGCCTACAAAGAGATATGATAAAAACTTGATCAAACAACCCACTTCACTATCTTGTTCGATAGGAGTCTCATTACAAAGCTCTTATGAAAATTTGTAGTTAAAGCAGAAGTTGTATGATGATATAGATAGCATATGTGCAATACCCAATTATGACCTTGAGTTTGTTGAATACTCTGAACACCAAGAAATAGGTCATGTCTATTATGATCCTATAACTATGTATATGGAGGAGTTTTTCACTTCAGAATTCCAATCGATTTCCAGTGCCTCTTTTGTTTTTCATGGTTCCAAAGCTCTTTGTTGTGAAGGTCAAAATGAAAATTAGTTTCTAGTGCCCTTACAAGCTCTAATTATGAGTTTTGTTAAAAACAGTAAAATAGAAGAGTTATTGGATCAACTGTTGGATTGGCTTCATTGGCATTTTTCCATTACCTAATTGAGCAGTGATTTCAACAGTTTAGGGTAGGAGTGTGTGAATAATCTCGGCTTGGCGAGCATTCCTTTCAACAATTTTTCAATTTTGTTTCAGTTTTCATTTTTCAGTACAATTCAGATTTCAGAGTGAATTTGATGCATTTAAGGTTCGGAGCAGATGATTTATTGATTTTCAGTACACAGATCATATTGTTTTTTGAAATTTAGCCACAGAGGTTTCATAACAGAGAAAGTTGCAAGTTTTGGGATTAGCTCACTGAATAAGGCTACTTAGTCTACAGTGTTCTTGGCACCTCACAAGGAGAGCACCATCCCCAAGTGGAGCCTATGTTAGGGTCCTATAATTTTATAGGATAATCATTATTCTGATTGATATCCATTTTTTCAGTGATTATGATTTCAAGGAAAATTTGAAAGGGGGATTGTCAAAACACCCCTTGTTTGAAGAAATTGGAATATTTGTAGCCTTATGAAATAAAACTATGGTGTAAAGTGGAAAACATTTATCTTAGCACCACCAAGTGTATGTTTTTATCCTAAGTTGACTAGCGAAAAAGACCTTTTGGCATGTCGTTCCTAACTCCCATGCTAATATCATCGGCAACAGTCATTAGCGCTCATATCGATGGTCCTCAGTGCATTTTGAACCCCCCTAGACCTTTCTTCCTTTAACAATGGGGGGGATCCATAATGGTGGTTTCCCCCACGTCGACCCCACCTAACATGGCGCTCACACAACATTTCAGACCACCCCCCTCTCAAATCCTCTTACAACCGACCCCCCCGCTCTAGAATCCTGCCAAACCACTGCTCCAATACCACCTACACCCCCTCTTACACCTTTCCTCCACTCACCCTCTCGCCTATTCATACCCCTTTTCTCACACCTATCACCTCATCCACCTCTCTGACTACAATCCCTACACCTCACCTCCCGTATCAACTTCCCCCTCTCACCACATTCCACATGTCTCATCATTCCCGATACCATACAAATATCTGCTTGCCCCTATCACTTACACTCCCGCATCCACTCATCCCATATCCCTATTTGACAGTTTTCCCCACATCATCCTATACGTAACCACTGTCCTCCTCCCAAAAATATTTTTGACCAGTCATCTTCCGAGGATATTTCCAAGATAACCAAGGAGAATTTTGAGAAACCAACATAGGTTTTTTCTTAGCACAGAGCAAAGAAAAATAACCTCTTTTGTTTTTTCTACAGGTGTCACCGATTGGGAGAATCGAGAGCAACTTTTGGGCCTATTTTTCAGGATTTATTTGTTTCATGTTTTACACATATTTTTAAAATGCAGATCCTGGACAGGTAGAGTGGAATTTCATAAAACTGAGAGAATTTTTTTACTCAGAAAAAGATAATCTACAAAAACCTTCCCCGGATTTTACACACATATCCCAGATTGTGAGATTCGAAGATCCCTTTCGAACCCATTTTTCATAATTTTGAGGGCAAAGAGTTAAAAGGAAAGATGTCAAAGAGCATAAATTGAAGGCATCGATCAGAAACAGATCCCACAAAACAACCTTGACAACTCAAAATTTATTGTAACCTGTCCATATTCCGTGGCAAAAATCTTTTTGATTTTCTATGATTGCAATAGTTAGTTTAAATTTTCCTAAAATAAATCCTGATCTGTTATGACAGGATAGATTGTAAATAAACTTATAAATACTTCCCATTTCGAAGTATGATGGGTTAGGACCTATTCGTAGGATAGGATCAATATTGTAAGGAAACCCACATAAACACCATTGATCAGATTTATTGTTATATAGTGCAACATTACATGATTCTTGTGTCAATTTTCATTGGTGAAGTACTTCTCCCTGTAAATTTGTTCTTTATGTCACCACAACTTCTTTATGCATTCTGATTTATTCTGAGAAGACAAAGAAACACATTTTTTTTTAATATACACTCTACGTCTCGCTTGGATTAATTTCTATGTTTTCCACTGAAGATTGAAAACATAATTTTTAATTGATGTGTTTTTAATTGGATTTCTAGACCTTTTCATCTCTTCCATACATTAAATCTTTGAGGATCCAATGAATTTTCCTACCTTTCCCTGCAATATTAGTCTGATAACCTTGTGTTTGATCAATCCAAATCTATGACTCCATTTTCCCAATGGCCTTTCTTCCCTGTTCCAACCAACAAATTCAAAAACCAAACCCTGTATTATCATAACTAGCCTAAAATTTCCAGCAAACAAAGCTAAATCTTATAAAAAGATCTGTCTTTGAGTCTAGTAGGGATAGATCCTAGAATCCAAATAGGTTTTTGGTTACCTCTATCAATTTCTTCCTCAACTCGAGAAATTACAGAGTGCTAACATAACCTTTTCTATTTTTTCATTGTGTATATTTTCCACTGTACTGACTACCTTTTCAAATTCAATAGTAATTTAATCTCTTTGTGTGTTCAATGTTCTTTCCAGTTCAACAATTTTGGCCTATTAAGTGTCCAATGTAGCAACTATACCATATATATACATGGAATTTTCCCCTACAAATGCAGTAGAGAAGAGAACGTATATATGGCATTGTCTTTCAAGTCTAATCCTATCCTCCATTCAATGTTTCTTTTGGTTAATCCCTGGCTAAGAGTCATCTCCCACATTTTCCTTTTGTTTGACCTTTCTCTATCCCTATGTTTTTTTTTTCATATTAATATTATCCCACTACCACTACAAATCCATATAACTCCAATACATGTGAGGAAAAGGAAAAAATTATAGGTATCTCCATTAGAGGGGTACATTCTTAGGGGAATGCCAACTATGCCCAAACTTGGGGTTGTTGGACTGTTTTTGGCCTCATTTAGTTTCCTCTGTCTTTATTTTTTTGCTTCTTCATTGACCATCCTTTTTTAATCAGCCTCAACAACCAATTTCTATTTCTCCTCTTCATCCTTCTTTTGTTCTGCATCATGCTGATATTTTTCCTCTTTTTCTTCTTTTTCCTTCTTTTCCGGACCAATTTTATGAAAGGCTTCATCCCTTTTGTTAAAATTGGGTCTCTTCTTGTCATCATCTTTCTTCTTACATCTGATTTCATCTTTTCCCATCTTCCTATCATTTTGTGACTCTTCATGTTTTCTTTGGTACTTTGCTTCTTCCAATGCCTTATGGTGTCTCTCCTTTGCTTTTATTTCTTCTTATCATTCCTTTTCTTTTGTTTTTTCTTGGTCCTTCTCTAGAAGAAATAGGAATTGTTTGCGAATTATTTTCCTCTTTTCCTCTTCCTCCATTAGAATATTTTCTTTTACCATAATATTTGGAAGCCTTTGTAGTACTTCTTCAAAGAATAAGACCCCCTTGAAGATCTCCTTTGTATAGTTTACCACATGAATTACAGGGTGATTTAGGCCAATAGACTTGACATGATTCACTGCCAAATATTTTTGGTCATTCCCTATAGGTTATCCTATACACAAGCATATCTCTTCCATGGATTCAAATTATTTCCTATAATTCAAGTCAGTTAATAATGTGTACCTCCCTATGTTTATGGGAATGTGGGGAAATTTTTCTTATTTCTACCTGAAAGGAAAGAGATTATTCCAGTTTCTATTGTTTGGTAAGAAATATCCTTAATCAACACCCTATTAGGAACATTTAGGTAAGATATGTGGGGCCTCAAAATGTAATATATCAGATATAAAAAGTATGCATAATAGAAATAAAATGCTAGAAATGGCAAAATAACAGTAATATAACCAGCGTAATCTCCACAATAACACATAAATGATATAAGAACAACAACAGAAATAGCACCTTGATTCAGAAAGCAATGTTCACGGGCCTCTTCGAGGGGGAAACCTCCATTCTAGCAACGCTTTGTTACAATAATATCCAAGATAGGGTTTTCATACCCTCGACCCTTATTTATACTAAATATGTCTATCAAGAGAAGCATCTAGAGGAAGATCCTTCTAGAAGAGGAAGTTTCTATTAGGTCTTCTTACATCCGCCTTATTCTATTTTATTGAAAGGCATTATTAATATTGACCTTTATTACATCCGAATATATTGCTCTACCTATGTGTAGGTTAGGACCCTAACATGTCCACCCTCTTAAAAACAGTCTTGTCCTCAAGGATTGAGATGTGGAAACTACTGCAGAATGGTAGTTGGTTCCCAAGTGGCATCTGATGGAGTTGTATCTTTCCACTAGACTAGCACTTCATTGATGGTTAACTGATGCAGGCGATGCCCACGCTGGTCCAAAACTGCTTATGGTTGTAGCCAAATGGATCCTTCTTTAGCTAACTCGGGAAGGTTGGTTTGAATTTGGCACCTAGTTCCAATCACCTTCTTTAAGCATGAAACATGAAAAACATGATGTAGCTTCAAATGACTGGGCAGAGCTAACTGATAGGCAACTTGTCCCACACGCTTGATAACTGTATAAGGACCATAAAATTTGGGCGCTAGCTTCTGAAAATGCTCGGCCTTGAGGGAAGTTTGCTTGTATGGTTGCAGTCGTAGAAACACATGATCCCCTTCTACAAATTGACGTTCAAAGAGACCTTGATCTGCTTGTTGCTTCATGCGATTATGTGCCATGACCAAGTTATCTTTGAGGGTACGGAGAATATCCTCTTGAACTGTAAGTGTTTGGTCAACCGCCTGGACCTTCGAGGTACCCGGTAAGTATGAGAGAACTGAAGGTGGATTTTGTCCATATACCGATTCAAAAGGAGTCATGCATGTAGTTGTATGGTAGGAAGTGTTGTACCACCATTCAGCTAGGGGTAACCATTGAGCCCACTGATTTTTCTTTTTAGAGGAAAAACACCTTAGATATGTTTCCAAACACTTGTTGACAACTTCCATTTGACCATCATTCTGGGGATGATAAGTTGTGCTGAGATGCAATTGGGTGCCCTGTAGCTTGAACAGTTCTTGCCAAAAATTGCTTGTGAAAGTTGGGTCACGATAAAAAACAATAGAGTGTGGCATGCCATGAATCTTGAAGACCTGGTCCATGAAAATTTGAGCCACCGTGGATGTAGTAAATGGGTGTTGAAGAGCACATAAATGAGAATACTTGGAAAGGAAATCTACAACCACCATTATGATTGATTTATTTCCCGATTTGGGTAAGCCGATAATAAAGTCCATAGAGATATCCTTCCAAATAGAAGGTGGAATCGGAAGTGGTTGTAGTGTACCTGGAGATTTGACTGTTTCTCCCTTGTTGCGTTGACACATATCACATTCAACAACAAAATTACAGATGTCCTATTTCATACCATCCCAGAAAAAAGACCGTTTGACCCTGTCATAGTTTTTGGTGAACCTGGAGTGCCCTGCTGTGGGTGTAGCATGAAGTTCAAAAAGTACCATGGATTTAATCTTTGATTGTTTACTTAAATACAAATGGCCTTTGTATCAAAGATCATCCTGGAGCCAAGAGTACCCTGGGGCAGTTGGAGCATTGGTCTGCAATTGTTGGATCAGATGCGAACTTTTGGGATCTTGTAGCCATTCCTGGCGAACAACTTGGAGCCAATCTGGAACAATGAAGGAAAGAGAAAAAAGGGATCCTTCTTCTTCATATTTTCAGGACACTGCATCTGCCACCACATTGTCTTTTCCTTTCTTGTAAATGATCTCATAATCATATCCAAAGAGCTCAGTCACCCATTTTTGTTGCTCTGAGGAGGAAATGTGTTGTTCCAGAAAGTACTTGAGGCTTTGATGGTCTATCTTAATTTGGAAACATTGCCCCAGGAGATAAGGGCACCACAGATCAACGACATGCATAATAGCCAACATTTCCTTTTCATAGATGGGTTTTCCCAGATTCCTTTCAGATAGTTGCGTGCTGGTGAAGGCCAAAGGTTGACCCTCTTGCATAAGGACAACATCGATTCCTTTCCCTGAGGCATCACATTCCAAAACAAAGGTCTTTGTGAAATCAAGAAGGGCCAGAACCAGAGTGGTGCACATGGCCATCTTCAAGGTTTGGAAAGCTTGAGCAGTGGCTGGAGTCCAAGTGAAAGAGTTCTTTTTTAGGAGATCAGTGAGAGGTGCTGCAATCTTTCCATAATTCTTAACAAACTTGCGATAATACCCTGTTAAGCCCAGAAATCCATGCAAGATTTTGAGAGTATTTGGGTGCGGCCAGTCTTGCATAGCTTCAATCTTTTTTGGATCCACCCTGATGCCATCCTTGCCAACCAGATGACTCAAGTATTCTACTTCTGAGGCACCAAAAGCACATTTATACTGTTTCAGGAAAAGTTGGTGTTGAGAGAGTAGATGGAGAACTCGATCCACATGAGTAAGATGGTATGTCCAGGTTTTGCTATAGATGAGGATATCATCAAAGAAAACTAAGACAAAATTACGGAGAAAGGGATGGAAGACATGATTCATGAGGCTTTGGAAGGTGGAGGGGGCATTACACAAGACAAAGGGCATGACCAAAAACTCATAGTGGCCCTCATGAGTTTGAAAGGCCATCTTGGGAATGTTTTCCTCTTTCATACATATCTGGTAATAGCTCAAGTGAAGATCAAGTTTAGTAAAGAATTGGGTGCCACTCAATTCATCCAGTAGGTCATCAATTACAAGAATGGGAAATTTGTCTTTAATGGTCAATTTGTTGAGGGAACAGAAGTCAGGACACATTCTCCAAGAACCTTCTTTCTTCAAGACCATGACTACAGGAGAAGAGTAAGGGTTCGTACTAGGGAGGATAACACCTACATTAAGGAGTTCCTGGACCATTTTCTCAATTTCATTTTTTTGTGAAAAGGGGTGGCGATACAGACGGATATTGGGAGGAAGGCTTTCGGGTACAAGGGGAATGGAATGATCATGAACACCACGGGAAGGAGGGAGTCCTTGGGAGGTGGAAAATACCATTTGATTTTTAGAAAGGAGGGCTTGGAGGTCTTGCGGCACCGGGGGTGTCTCTGTTTCTTGTATGGCATGGAGTTGGGAAATGACACCAGAATGACCTTTTTTGAAAATATTTTCCATGCGATGGGAACTAATGACCTCAGGTGAACCAACAGTGATGCCTTGGAATTTATATTGGTGGCATTCCTGGTCGAATTGCATGGTTAATTCCTTAAAATCCATGAGAATTGGACCCAAAGTCCTTAGCCAGTCTGCACCCAACACAATGTCACAACTGCCCATGTCGATATAAAACATATGGGATTTTAGGTGGTAGTCACCGATTTGGAGACACACATTTTCACAGCGCCCTCCACATTTCATGGAACCACCATTGCCAATCATGATTTGGAAATTGTTGATGGCATGGATGTAGCAATGATTTTCTTGGGCAATGCAGTGATGAATAAAATTATGGGTGCTTCCACTATCAACCAGAATGATGACCTTTCGATGCTTGATGTAACCGATTAACTTGAGGGTGTGGGGGGTGGAGAAGCTAGTGAGAGCATTGAGGGAAATGATTGGTTCCACTTCGAGAGGGTCTGAGGGAGGCGCTATGTTAGTGATTTAAGGTGACTCAGACACAAGGGGAGTTTCAACATCCTCTTCCGAAATATCCTCAGAGATGGCCATAAAAATATTTTGTTCCTTACACTTGTGGCCCGAGAAATATTTGTCACCACATTTATAACAAAGTCCTTTGAGTTGGCGTTCATCCATTTCAGCCCGGGTCAATTTTTCGATCTTTAATGGGGCAGAGGGAGTAGTGGGATTTACGGGTTTAGGGCGAGGGATAAAGGAGGGTTTACGGTTTTGAGAGGATACAACCTGTTGTGCTTCTTTAGATTTTTTAGTAGACTCCACCCAACTCAAAGGTCAAGCCATGAGGACATGGGCCTGAATCTCATCCTTGAGGCCACTGATAAAACACTCTCAAAAGAAAGCATTAGTCATGCCCTTTGTTAGAAAATCCAGGTGCTCAAAGGCAGCTATGAAGTCTTCTACTGTTCCTGATTGTTTCAACTTTGTCAAACGACCCAAATGGTTGGTGTCAGTGTCAAAGAATTCATAAAGCTCAGTCACAAATTGGGTCCAAGCAATATACCATTGACTGGAAGTTTTTCTCCATTTCCACCATTGCCAACGTTCTTGATCTAGATGGAGAACACCATACCAGAGTTTGGCCAAGTCATCTGTAATGCCGTATAAAGACAAATAATGTTCCATTTGAGTTACCCAACCAGTGGGGTCCGAGCCATCAAATTTGGTCACATCCACCCGCAGAAGGCGTAGGTCACGTTCAAAGTGATGGTGCTAAAAGGTATGGGAATGGGAGGAATGTTCACCTTTAGTCTTTGGAGGTGCGTCAGAGAAAGGGTCATCTGTAGGGATCTTCATTTTGGTGTAGAGTGATGCAAAGATAGATTCAAGATGGGTGGTCAGTTCTTGTTTGACTCCCTCCATTGAGGACTGCATGGTTGTATTTGTGGTTGTATTGATGGATGAATCAATGGAGGAAACATTGGCACTAAGTTGTTTCACTTCTTTTTGGGTCTCGAGGAGACCAGATTGCAAGGTGTTGAAGCAAGCTTCTAGGTCTTGGCTACGGGTATGGGCCATGAGGATGGGTGAACTGAAAAGGGGTGGGTGGGGTCAAAACATTTTTCTGAAAAATGATATGGATGAATGTGATAAGGGCGAAGAGATGAATCTAAAGGAATAGGTCTCAAATAATGGTGAAACATTTTCCAGACTCATTTTTTTTTTCTACACTTGCGGAGTTATACTCCGGTCTGAAGAATACTACAACGATGAAATCCCCAAATGCTTAACTAGTAAGAAAAATGTAGTGATTTGGCAACCTGAACATAGTTGGGCAGCAACAGATCTTGTCTATTTTAATTTGTTTATGTTTTTGTCCCCCAAGGGTTAGGTATTCAAGGGTTCTACAGACAAGGGTTTGTCCTGTGCTATAGTACTCGGCCCAATATCTCAGGACACTAACTAAGGAGGATAGACCATACCCTTAGCCATACTACCTGACTACCCAGGTACTAGAGAGTATCTTCCCGAGTGTTGCTCTCGGCGGCACTATAGCAGTCAGGCGGCCAATTGGTTTATCTAAAGAGGGATTCAAAAAATCTAGGTCGATCCGTACATAGGTGTTGTCTGATGCTCTACCACTCGAAGCGATACCAACAGGGGTTACAAGGGTGGCCAATATATGTGTGCTTAGGAACCACTTGTATTTCCTGTGTGTATGAATCCCTCAACCGTGGGTTTATGCGTGTAACGACAAATCTATGTGGCTTAAAGACACTGGAATACGTCTCTACCCTAAAAAATATTTCCCACAATTTCTGCCAAGGAAAGTGCTTTGATACCACTTGTAATATACCAGATATAAAAAGTATGCAGAACAGAAATAAAATGATAGAAATGGCAGAATAACAATAATATAACCAGCATAATCTCCACAATAACACATAAATGATATAAGAACAACAGCAGAAATAACACTTTGATTCAGAAAGCAATGTTCATGGGCCTCTTTGAGGGGGAAAACTCCAGTCGAGTACTGTTATGTTACAATAATCTCCAAGCTAGGGTTTTCATACCCTCGACCCTTATTTATACTAAATATGTCTATCAAGAGAAGCATATAGAGGAAGATCCTTCTAGAAGTGGAAGATTCTATTAGGTCTTCTTATATCCACCTTATTCTATTTTATTTAAATTCCTTATTAATATTGACCTTTATTACATCCGAATGTATTGCTCTACCTATGTGCGGGTTAGGACCCTAACACAAAATTATGATAGAATCTGATATATGTATAATGTTTTCCCATATGCCAATCTACAATGTATTTCATGGTGGCCATGGATTCATGTGATATTATATAGGGTGTATATCCAAAAATTATGGTGTGTAGCGGAGTAAGGAAATAGTCACATATGTCATAAATGTAGTTCTTATAATTGACATCCCACAATTTAGAAAAGTAGACATGGATAGGTTCCTGACTAGGGTCCTAGTCCCATCCAAAAGCGAGGACGTTTGTTGTAGAACATATGGCATCTATGAGGTATGAAAACATGTAGAAGCTAGGTTTTTTCATACTTGGTGCTTCTTGGACTTTCTGAAATATCTTAAATACTAGTATATATGTCTAGCTGAATATTTTACCAGTATTTACTATTGTATATGCCATCGAAAACCATTTCATCTTAAAGAGGGTGATCATTTCCTCACCATATAGTTTGTAGATCATGGTATTCAAAATTATGTATGGTTTCTTGAGTTCCTAGGTAGGGATAAATCATTCCCCAAAGTTGACCTTTATTTCTTCATCCCACCACCAATCTTCGATTATTTTTTCAAAATCCTTGTTTTCCTTGCCAAATTTCCTAAAAAATGACTCATTTAAGGAAACCATAGGTCTTGGGAGGTGGTATCAGATTATTATGTCTTTAGGCCATAGAGAGGATATTTGTAGCTTTACTTTGCTTGTGATTATAGTTGTATCTTTTTCAAGATGCACTATGCACCATATTTCTGCATCATTGTAAGGAAACAACATTGGGTAGGAAACTATAAGGTGAATGCAACTTTTCTGAATATTTTGGTAAATTTCCATCTCCCCATTAATTAATATTTTGTAAATTTCATCATATCAAGGAAGGTGACTCACCCCATTGTGGTAAATTTTGTTTGTTTCTATGAAGTCACCTAAATTGACTATGGGTGTTGGTATATTCACCATGGGTTTTTTTCCTCTCATGGTCTACAGATGAGACATGGTGTTGTTCTGACTTTCTACAATAGAAGAATCCAACATAATTTCACTAGATTAATACAATAGTATGACTAATTCAAATTATTTCATTCACATACCTGTCAGTCTGAGATTATGGAGAAGTCTGATATTAGCTAGAAATCATTGTTTGCACAACACACTTTTCAGAAACTTGCAAAATACAAATGAGGTGTCATTTAGTGTTGGATCATGTTGTCATTGATTCCAAAGGATTGATGTCAAAGGAACAATGTATTGTCATATTATATTGATGCAGTGATTGATGGATCATGTATTATCCTTGAAGTAAATGGATTGATGTCAAGTGGAGTCATAGTCATATGATGAGCTGCATAGATGAAGATGGATCAATGTGTTGTCATTTGATGCATAGTTGGATTGATGTAAAAGATGACTCGTTATTGTATTTTCATGGTTGTACAAATGGATGAACTCTAAAGTGGTCCTCTTATGGTGAAATCCATCATGAGAAGACGATTTGCGATGAACTTCGGGAGGATAGAGGTTTGGTACCACCAAAACCCCTGAAGTATCAAAGTTGGTGAGGACAGTGGATCTAAGGATCCTTCAAGATCCCTCATGAAGGTTTGATCATGGGGACGCGAGTATCAACATCAATATTCTTTGGGATCCCATGTGTCGAGTGATGGGGTTTCTAGGTGTCCTTCTCAGAGTGGCACACACTGGTATCCAAAGGACCCTTGAATGGAAGTTATAAGCCAAAGAGATAAGCAGATTTGAGTTGTCCAAGCCAAAGGGACAAGTGTCGTCAGATCGTCGACTTTGGGTGAAATCACTCCAGGATAAATCGAGTGGGGTCATGTGAGTTGAGAAATCCCAAAGTAAATCCTGACTGTCGATTTGAGAGAGACACGCGTTGAAAGATCATTGACTTTGGGAGAAATCACTCCAGGAGAAAACGAGTGGGGAGAGGTTGAAACTCCCAAAGCTCGAAGAGCTGAAGTAATTTATAGTTGTTGATCTGCAGGAGACACGCGTCAACAAATCACATACTTCAGAAGCGGCGAGAAAGTAATGCAGAGTAGAGGTATTCCCTTAGTGGATCCCCACCGTCAAATGAGAGGGTCGTGTGGCTCACNCCAAGAGAAAAGGTGGTGTGAGCGTTCAAGACTCCTGAACGTCGAAGTCCCAAAGTGGATCTGAGCCATTGATTTAGATGGATGTGTGGCACCTAATCTGAAACTTCAGATATGGAGTACTTTAGAGGAAAATGATTTGGAGTTCTCAGAACTCCCGAACGTCGAAGTCCCGAAGAAGATCATAACCGTCGATCACGAGGGACACGTGGCGCTCAATCTATAACTCTAGGTACAAATTCTTTTAGAGGAAAAATGTGTAGGGATGTTTGAAACTCCTGAACGCTTAAGTCCGAAATTAAATCAGGGTCGTCAAAATCCCTGAGGAAATGCGACATCAGATCGTGAACTTCAGAGGTTTTCCACTTCAGAGGATTCACGTGGAGGTCGTCTTGGCGCCTGTTGTCTTGGCGTCTGGTCATAGCCCGCGATCATATGCAAGTATAGGGGGATGAAAGAACCCGAAGAACTTGTGAGAGGATATATGCTAGCTCTGAGCTCATTTGAGAGCCTGGAGATCATGGTTGGAAAGCTCTGGAAGAGCAGAATGGAATAGAGACCCTGAATGAGGGTATTGATTTTCCTAAGAATAGAGAAAATTTGAGTCTCTACCGTAGGTGTGTTACAACATCATTATATCTAGATCTACCATTCTATAATAATTAAGATTCATTCTGCAGTAAATATCATGTCTCTTATAGTGAGCGTTGTATGTTACTAACTCTAAAATATCAATTCATTCATCATAAACCATTACAAGAAGTAAGAAAAATATTCCACTTAGAGACACAAATTTTTACTATGGTTCACCTCTGCTAGGCTACGTCCACAAAGATCCGACATTATCCACTATTTTATTATTCTCCATCAAGTTCATAGCATTGTGTGCATTACATATGAGGCTATTTGAGGCTGGCAAGATTACACCAAGCTCCACAACTTGCGATCTTACCCTTAATTACAATGCATCTCTATTTCTCTCTCCAAAACTAACTCTAAAATTGTCTAAACCTTTTCTCATTCACTAACTAACTCATTAAACTCTCCAACAAGGAATTACAACCTTAGCCTCCTCCATTATCTCACTAACATCTATTTATATTACAAAAATGGGTTAACACCCATTACAACAATGACCAAAACCCTAACCCACAAACCTTAAGTGGATTAGGTTTTTCCACATTCTAAATCTCTGAGCATGGTTGGTTGATGTCCAACTGTTTCCTGGTTTCTCTATGTCCTTCTTCCTTCCTTTGAATTTCCTACTTTCTCGGTGCTACTTTTCCCTGTTTTCCAGTGCACTTCGTTTCCCTGTTTTCCGGCACATGCTCCTTTTCTGGTCCATTTTCTAACTATCTTCATTAATTAATGTGTTTTTCACCAAAATGGATTTCACAAACAAAATGGAACATGATATGAAACGTATAACAAATTATTGTAGAAATTCAAAGAGGAACACGAATTTAAAAAAAGAAAGGTGGCGTCTAAAGACATCGTTAGAGAACTTAAGAAACAAATATTGTGATCAAAACATCGTAGTGCATATTGCTCATCATTTCATTACATGAGCTATTGTGCAATATAAAATCACATTTGACTTATGATGATGACCTAAGGGTTCTTATTTTATAGTATCAATATCTAACCAAATTCCACAAAATATGAAAAATATTCTCCACATATAACCGTCAGCAGTTAAAGTTGACTCCAAAAAATCATCTCTGTCAATTTAAATCGATAGGAATTGATCTAAATGACTATCCATCCAAATCCTAGTCGATTTCAAGGCCATTCGATCTAATGACTCACTATACTCAACTATTAGTCAATTGTGTGATCGACATGCATGTTGACTATCCGACCAAATGGTGTGGTGTGTTGGTTGATCACCTGACCGATTGTATCTAGATGTAGGTCAACCTCTTGATCAACTGAACCCATAAGATGTGTGATGGACCATAAATGCTTGATGTTACAACAAGGATGACTCCAATATCTCTATTATAACATCATCAAAATCATTTGAGGAGTTCTGAAATGTTGAGATAGAATCCGAGGATGAGTGATGCATCTTCACCTAAAGATTAACTTGTGATTCTAGAGGATATTTATGCGATAGTGCTTCTTGGATAAACTCAATGTGTCCTTTATATTGCATGGTGATGGGTTGTCCATTTATTTTCATATCCCCATAGAGGTTTGAAAATTCTTTGTGCTCTTCATGATTTGTCTCTTCTGTCATTAACATGTGTGTAATATCATAAATTCCATATTGTATAGGATCATTGAATGATACATTGGTGTTAACATTCAACTCCTTAATAGAAAAATAATCATCGAAAGTGGGTTATCATTATCAAATCATTTTTTATTGTGTTCCATAAATTTAAATTGAAAAGGATGTTTTCATCATTGTGCACCCTAGATGGAATATCATTATGAATGGGTCATTGATCGATCAAATATTGGAAATATTATGATTTTCCGTCGTCATTTAGTATTTCATCATTGACAGAAAAATGTAAATATTATACTACATGATAATATGATGGATGCTCCTATAGTTAATTATCATCGAAAATATTCATACAAAGAGAATATAGATCTTTAGATTCTAAAAATGATTGGATTTCCTTAGTAGGAGAATTTTTATAGACCAAATCATATCCATTATTCTCAAAAGAAGCATCACTAGTTGGTTCCCACTTTGGATCTAAGGGGTTGAATTTTTCTAATGAAAATTCCTCTATAGTTACGATAGAGTGATGGTTAGAAAATTTGTACCCTCCATCTTCCATTATCAGATCGGGATTTTCCTTGAAGGATATAGTCACTATGCTTCCTAGTGATAAGTTATGTTTCAAATCTACAACAATTTCATGAATTGAGTTTTCATTTAATATAGATTTTATATCATATTTTGAAACATTTTCCTCAAATTTATCTTTGAAATCAAACTATAGAGTATCATATGTCTGAGGGTAAGCTTGCTCAAAATCTATTTCCACAAAAAAAATGGCCATGTGTCAGATGGTGTTGAGAATAGGTATCACCATGGATCTATGCAACCGCTACAATGGCTACAAAAATCTAGATTATGAATTTTATGATACATGTTAGCTATGTTTGAGAATGAATAATATAATTTAGAAGAGGGAGTTCATGCTTTGATATTATCTAGGAATGGATCTCCACAATGTTATTGATTTTATCTTAAATAATTGTGTGATGGTCAATAGAGGACAATTGATCTATAGGCCATGTATATGTTATAATAACTTAAGTATATGCTCCATGAGTAGCATTCTGGATTAGAAGAGTACTTGCAATATCAATATGTGATGAACAATTATTGGCCCTTGACCAAGTTTTGTGGAAACATTAGTCATGTTTGATCATTTTTGGGACTTCGAAAGGCCGGTCGAAGATGGAGCGCCTAGGCAGAGTGGAGATCATGGGATGTTTCTTGTTTTGTGGGCTTGTGGACCGAGAAAAGGATTTTTAGGGTTTATGTAACAGGTTTTGGGATGTTGGCCCATGGGTTTACCCATGTTTAGGACTTTTTGTAATTGTATAAACAAGTAGCTAAGCTATGTACGAAGTAGATCTGGTTGGTTATGTCCACCATATGTAGTAGATATGATTGGCTTAGTGCATGATTACTAGTGGCTATGTGCATGATATATAGATTTTGGCTTAGTACATGAAGTGTAAGTGCTTTGTGCTATTGAGGAGTTAGCTCTTTTCTTTGACCTTCTTTTGAGGAAGGTGGATCTAGTGCATTGTGTGGAGATCACCTGTCCACTGCGGAGTTGGGCTTTGTGGATTTATGCATAGAAGCAGATGAATTTAAGGAGATTGAAGACTAATAAAGAAGAAGAAGAATAAGTTGGTGTACGTAGCCCCACACTGGGGTGAACCACATATATCCCATGTCCTTATATTCTTTTAGCGATATTTCTTATGTGATTATTTTCTTAGTGTTGTTGATGTTATGTAGAATGAATGCATCTGATTTTGTAGATTAGTTCTTAATGGTGTGAATGAATGCTAGATCTGAGCTAATGTTGTCTGCTAAGTGACTGAAAGTGTTAGATCTTGGTTATTACTGCGCTTCTCTGTAATGAGAGTTAAATCTGTGATGTAAATGAGGATCATAATCTAATGCATATTGTTGGCTAAGTGCTCTGTTAAGTACTGTAATCAAAGATCTGGGTCCCAGCTTGATTGTAGACACTTGATTCCTACAACCCCCCCCTTCCTGTACCTCGGGTGAGGCTTCATATACTTCTCAGGTGTTTCTAAAAGGGCCAATAGTTGGGGTTTTATTGGTACATTGTTGAAGCATTGAACCATGGGTCTGCCCCTGTGCCAACAAATGGTTCCATTTCCAGGACTTGAAACTGTGATTGTTGGGAACTGAAGAAAAGAGAAAGCTTTGTTCATAGATCTATTGTTGTAGTGCGCAGTAGTCTACTTGACTTGTGAAGATCTGTGCTAAGAAAGAAATGGTATCTGAAATAAGGAGGTAATATCTTAAATCTTTGTGCTATAGTAAAGGTAAGATAAGTGGAAATTTTTTCTTCGAAAGTATGAATCTAGGTATGTTTGATAGATTTTATTCTAATCTGAATGTTAGGGAATAGATAGAGGAAAGATTTGATCTGAATAAATTTGATAGAAATAAAGAAAGATATGTTATTCCTATGCATAGAAAGAAGTCTTGGACTAATAAGTGGATGCAGGAAACTAGAAATAATTTTTTGCAGGTATGGCAATGTGATCACAGTGCACAGTATAGGAGAGGTTGGGGATCGTTTAAAAGAAAGAGAGGATTGACACTGTGTTACAATTGTAGAAGACTAGGACATCTTGCTAAGGAATTCCCTGGTACAGGTCCTATTTGTCTTTGTTGTAAATCCATTGGTCATGACGTTGAGGATTGCCCAAGAATGATTGTTAAAGTTGAAAACATGAACATGAGACAAGAAGACTATAAAGAAGGTCAAGAAACTAAGGATATCTTAAAGAATCATAAAAAAAAAAGAGTCGGAGACTATGTTAATACAGTTCAAAGAAGAAATGGATGATCACAAAGACATCAGTTTACCAAAGATCCTGAAAGAGAAACAATGCATAGTTACAAGGATAGAAGACTATGACATAGACTGCGTATTGGATGAAGAAACACATGTGAATATTATGCCATAAAGCACTTGGGAAATTTTTGGAAAGACTTCTATGATACCTTCATTGGGAAGGATAGGCTTGTTTAAAGGAAAGATGATAACCATATGTGGAAGAGTTACTAATATACCTATGATTTCTCATGAAACATCGGCCGAAGAGGACTTTGAAGTTATTATGTTTATTGAGAACAACACCCCTTTCCCTCTTTTATTAGGAAAGACTTGTATCGATAAAGATCAGATCAGAAGGCAAGAAAAAGAGGAAGCTACAGAAAATAAGAAACAAGAACTAAGGGATTTCATAGCTCAAAGAATAGACTGACTGCTAGAAGAACGAGGAGTTGAGTCAAAGGAACAGAATGAAAGAGAAGTAGTTGTCAACTTTGAAAGAGCGCAAGAAGGTTTAAAGGACCTCTCCATGCAAGAAGAAAGTATGTCCACCCAGGCCCTAGCAAGAAAAGAGGTATTATCTCTGAACCCTTTGAAAGAACATTAGCAGTGCGAAGTCACTACACTAAGAACATATAAGAATAAGAATGGAAAGAGGAATCCAGAGACTCAGATCACAGGAAAGAAGGCAAGGAAGCTCAGTAATAATAAAGCCAAGTTAGAAAAACTACGGGAAATTCTAGAAAAGACTTCACATAAGACAGATCTACAGAACTTGAACCCCGACAGAATAGAAGAATAACGCAGAATGGGACTTTGCCATGGAGAAGCTATATTACTATTGGAGGCACCCCGACCATTAGAATGATTCTCCAGAATGGATAGAAACGTAGTTATTTCCGGAAATATCTCCACTGGACCCTTGAGAACGCGCCATAACGGATGGATTTGTAGTGATTAAGGAATTCCTACCCGTTGGAAGAATTCGTTATGATGTTTCTTATTTAGTCTGTCGGAAGCTGCGTCGGGACCACTTTTTTCAAAATGAGATATCCGAGCTAACAGAGAATCGATTGCATATCACATTGTTCTTTCTAGACCTCACCATCCATTTGAGTATCTTTCTTGTTTGTTCACCTACTCGAGTTATTTGATTACGAGTGTGCATGTCGAGTGAACATGGTGCAGTAGAGAAGTCTTTGGAGGAAATACTTGTAGACCTAATGACTAAGAGAGTCATGTTTGTGGGAATATAGGCATCGTCAAATGGCAAATTTCAAGAATCCCCATCGACTAGACAGATTTCTAGCCGCACTGCTGAGAAATGAAGCAAGCACTGCGATAATCTAGCTAACGCAAAGCAGATCCTGTCGATATTGACGAACTACATTCTGCCTTTGGCTAGCGTGGTTAACTGCGACAAAATACCACAGGATTTATAGTACACATTGATCATTGCATACATCCTCAAGGGGATACGCAAATTTGGACCTCAGTTAGGACATATTCCAGCTTTAAAGAACATCGACTTCAACCTCGGAGATAGGAAGAACTATGTGATACTCACACCACATAGGTCTTTGATGAAGACGACTGGGAAGAAGATATGCATAGTCTCCCAGACATGGATAAAGGAGCTCACGTAGTCAATGATCTTAAATGTAATGAAGATCCCCCACTTTGGTCGACATCAGGAGGTTAACGCTTGCGTAAAACTCCTCCTGTCATGCTACCATGGAGGGTATCTTTGGCTCGATAGACGCGTCACTGTGGATCTAGTGTTGATCCACCTCATCAAAAAAATGAGTATGCAGGGACTGGACCCTCACTAGTTCTACCCAGGGAAGAATTCAGATCGCTACCTGTAACAACGTATAAAGGAATACTACGATGATCTAGAGAAGGGAAAGCGAGGCTACAAGGTAGCCTCCATCCAATATGGCACAGTACGCCTAGATTTTCATCTTATAGGTAAGATTGTCATAAACAACCTCTCGACGTAGGCCACAGGCTTTGTAGTAGACCTCACAGGGAAGTGTGTAGAAGGCATACAAATGAACTGGGCAAGTTACCTCGTCAACGAGTTGAAGAAGGATTTTCGCGAAGCATAAGATCAGGGATATGAGTTTCATTTCAGTTGGCTATTGATATTGATCACATTTGTTGCCTGGAAAATATTGAAAGGAGCATCCTTCCCAGAAGTTGAGCCATCGGAGCCATTGGCCGCAAGTTTCTCCACCTTGGGGTATACCAACGATATGGCGAAGCAGTGGAAATTAAACACGGTGTTCCATGATTACTACTTACAGTTGAAGCATGCCATTAAAGCATTTCCATGAATGACCCCGTACACTTTGCATTAGTATAGGCCGTTAGCGAAGTTCTGCATAGATCGACACTTTATTTACGTCACTGTGCATAGGGATGAAAGTAAGGAGGAGTTGCAGTCCTATTACAAGCTGATCAAAAAATACATGGAGGAGATCACCAAAGAATGGCCAACAGAGTTCCTCGTACCAGTGGAATATGTAGAGCTCTCCGATCCCGACATCATCGAAAGGCCCTTGGTCACTCAGGTCGAACATGATGGACATACTAGCTTGAAGAAAAAGAATAAAAAGGAGGAAGTACATAACATAGAAACCGATGAGGAGGAAAACGCCTCAGAGGAAAGTAGGTCGGACTCACCTATAGGAGGAGGAGGAGATGAAGTGAACCAAGAAGAAGGAGAGGAAGAAGGAGAAAAAAAATACAAAGGCGAAGTTACACCACTGAAGGATCCCCTTACAAAGGCTAAAACATTGAAGAAAGGAAGGTTTCCCCGCAGAAACCCTTAGCACGAAAGAAGACCTGAGCCAATAATCCTCAATCGAAGAATGTGCTCACAGTGGATGATGTCGATCTCATCATCACAGTCATGGAGGATGCATTATAATATATACTGGAGAGACATGAATAAAATAAAGAAACATTATATGACATAATAGAGAAGGAGCTCAAGGACATACAACAAGCTATCCATTCAAGCCGTGCAGTACCTACTGCACCTTCTTCAGCGAAAATTTTAGAATTGGGGGATGAACCCACCCAATTACGACAGTTATCATATGCAACAGAGGCTCAACTTCATCGATCCCAAGAAGAAGAGGAGAAGGCTACATAAGCCAAAAAGCAAGAAAAGGAGGAGTTCTTAGAGAAACTTCAAGTTGTGTAGTAGGAGAAGGATGAAATCGGGGCAATGTTCAAGGAGGACAAAGAGAAGATGCAGAGAGAAAGAAATTAGTTACTCACAAAGAAGACTGTGGTCAAAGAGGCAGTGGCTAAAGCACTTCGCTCTTTGCTGGGATTGGCATAGGAGGAACCAGAGTCAACTGAGATGCAAGTGGGGAAGCTTGTCGAAGCCATTCAACAGCTTCAAGCAAGAGTAATGGAGCTGGAAATACAAGCAACGCTGTTATTGGATAAATCCGTAAGTGCGGACACGAACCGATCTCCCTAAATCCACCTGGATCTAGAACAAAACAGGACAGAATACTACTCTTTCCCTAGATCT
>SNQJ01S0012942.1:184570-235260 GCA_010110895.2 Picea sitchensis | reverse complement strand
ACCATAAGGGGACCACTTTTGAGTTCATCCATTTGGTACTTCCTATCAACCATGACATGAAATCAATGATACAACTCCCTTTACATCATTATACACCACTTGACATCAACCCTTTGACATCAATTAAATCAATGAAAACATAGCACAACAATCAATACATCAATGATATAAGCTCATTATTATGAAAATACTTGACATCAACCCTTTGACATCAATGACAACATAATGAAACAATCACCCCCTTTGGCATTGATGGTAACACCAACATTGATGTCAACACAAATCATTGATGGCAACACTTAGACATGGCAATGCTCATGCTCAAAGTGATCATCGCTCCTTATCAATGTTCATTTCTCCACATCAATGTGACTATCCCTCCCCCTTTGACATCAATGGAAAAGGATGCATCTCTTTGGGGATTCTCCCCCTGAATGAAATGTCCCTGAGACTGCTCTCCATGCATATGATAAATCTCCCCCTTTTTACAAAGGATATCACTATGATGCAATGTTGGTAACATGGATTCCAATCATCTCTATCATATCTCCACCTGGAATCATGTCGCTACAATCAATCATGGGAAGAAGAATAACTCCCCCTGTGAGTATATCTCCCCCTATCTTCTCTGTAAGATGTAAAATATGCTCCCACTGCAATCTTCTTCTGCTGCAAATGTTATTGCTCAACCAGAACATAGATCAACTGCTCAATAATTATCTTCTCTTCCTATGATGATCCTTGGACCTATCCATGCATAAATCATCCAAAATCATGCCATACCATACATCAAGTGTATGACAATCATACATACTATCTCATGCATCAATCATGAAGCAAAAGATATGTCAACAATGAATAGTGAATCATGAACAAACCATCAACCAAGTACATCTTGTGCCATACCATGTGCCAACCATGCACATAAATCATGTACATATACCATAAGACATACTCAATGGAGTGTATCAACCATATGCCAAGAACATGTGCCAATTGTGTACCAACTGTATATCAGGATCATCAACAAGTGCCTCTATCAATGTACCAATAAGATCATCAACCATACAACATGCCAACCATGTGCCTCAAACAAGTTTCATTTCACTCATGATATGCCTCTATCATAAGCCAAGTGCCACAAACCATGTGTCAAGAAATTTATCTCAACCATAAAGCATCAATCAATGTATCAACCAAGCACCATAACAAGTGTTTCAAATATATCATCCCATACATCATGTACCAAAGGATATGATAAACAATTAATACCAATGGTGTGCTTTAACCAAGTACTATCACCCACAATCATATGTCGTTTACAAGTGCATCAACTATAGATCAAGCTATGACTCATCAATGATGTACACCATAACCACCTCATTACATCATCAACTAAATGTCCCAATATGTAGCTCAACCATATTCCAAATACATGCATCAAGATATGCCTCTAAAAATACATCACGAGATATGTCAATGGAGCTGACATATGTACTAGCCATGCACTATAACATATCTACCTCAAAACCATTCACTACAACAAGTACTAAGCATCCAATAATACCTCTAATCATGTACCAAGAGTGTCCCTCAATATATCAACGATATATCTCTAGCTAGCATCACATCATCATGATATATCTCATAAACAAAGTGCCATAACCTTACTGATGAAATACATAGCATAACCAACACTTTTCCTTAACAGAAATGCCTCAATCCACANAGTGTCCCTCAATATATCAACGATATATCTCTAGCTAGCATCACATCATCATGATATATCTCATAAACAAAGTGCCATAACCTTACTGATGAAATACATAGCATAACCAACACTTTTCCTTAACAGAAATGCCTCAATCCACACTCCAGGGTTAGTACCATGCATCCAAGATAGGCATTAAGCATATGATCCAACACTCAACCACATATTATCACCATATATTCATCAAGCACACATAAAAACAGGAAACCTTAAGCAAACCATCTCAGACCATGCATAAACAAAGTTAGATAATCAAACTATGTTGCAACTCATCTGTACACCCCTCTTCTTGAGGATTTTACCATAGGTACGTTCCCTGTTCCTTAGACAACTTGTGTATGTACGTGACCTTTCTATAGGTCACCTCGCATATGTACATGACTACTTCCACAGGATCCCGTGTATACCTCTGAAAAAGTACATCTTTCCTGATTCTTTATCTCTTCATTCATGTTTGTTTGTTCATCCTTCTTCATCCACTTCTGAGAGTGTCTTGTACTCTGATTACTGGTTCTTTCAGCTTCCATCCTTCCAACATTGTCTCTCTTCCATGCTCCTCTTGCCATATCATTTGAAGCATTCCTCATGGACTGTCTCCTTGTATTCCAACAATCTTGGGATTTGTGTGCAAACCCACTGCAACTGTAACATCTCATGGAGTGACAATGTGCAATAATGTGTCCCACTTGATTACATTTCCAACATCTTATAATGTTATGGAATCTTCCAACATCTTTCCTTGCATAATTTTTACAATCCAAAGCTTTGTGACCATATTCATTACATNTGTAACATCTCATGGAGTGACAATGTGCAATAATGTGTCCCACTTGATTACATTTCCAACATCTTATAATGTTATGGAATCTTCCAACATCTTTCCTTGCATAATTTTTACAATCCAAAGCTTTGTGACCATATTCATTACATGAGAAGCAACGACCATGATTTTTTTTTCATACCTTTGCTTTTGTGTCCACCTTGAAGGTGTCTCTCTTCTAAACTTGCTTTGAGGTGTAGGACCTTCTTCTTGATGTCTTCCTTGCTCTGATCTTCTGAATATTTTCTTTCTTTGTGATGGTGCTTGACCTGCAGCTTTACTTTCACCTTTTGAGAATGAGGGGCCTGCATCATGCTTCTTAGAATTGCTAGCTTTAGAGTGTGTTGCTTCCTTGTTGTATACAAGAATTGTTTTATCATTTGATGATCTTTGGAAATCCAATATTTCATCCAATATTGTTGAGCTATTCATGAACCTTTTTTACTTCTCTTCTTTCCTTCTGAGATCAACAACTTCTACTTCCAACTTATGGCATGATTCTTCCTTTTCATTTACTTGATTCTTCAATAGTTCCTCTATCCTTTTAACTTCGTCAATTTGGGTCTTCAGATTGACATTAACTTCAAGGCTTTTGCTAAGCTCATCATTTACCTTCTTCTTTTCTTTTGATTGACTAATTATTTCATTCTTTAGTCTTTTGATATCTTCTTCTTTTTCTTCTAATTTAGTCTTTTTATTTTCTTCTTATTCTTTGAGCATTTTCTTTAGTTCCATGGTATGCCTTGGGTACTTTTCTAGGACTTCCTCAGTGTATTTTTCAAGATATTGAAAATAAATTGAATAATGTCCTATTTCCATGCTAACATCGCCTAACTCAGATAAATAAATTTCTTTGAACTTCAACAAATCTTCCTCTTCCTCTACACAAACTTCTTCTATATCTTCTTCTTTATTTTCAAGAGAGATTTCAACATTATCACACTTAGAATTATTGCAATCATAAGTTTTTGGAGATTATTTACCTTCATTTTCCTTGATGGAGTTGTCTTGATATACCTTCTCTAGCTTCAACCATAGGTCCTTGGTGGAGGAATGTGGTCCTATGATTCTTTGACAGAATTTGAGAGCCCATTTAAAATGGTCTTGAGTGCCACTGCATTGTGCTTCTTTGCTTCCTTTTGGGATGACAATTTTCACTGATTCTTCGAGGGAATTGAGCCACCAACGATTGTGTTCCAAACACCTGCTCCTTTTTCTTTCAATTACCCTTTCATTTCTATTCTCCATGCTGAGTAATATGTCTCATCAAAGAGGGTAACTTCATGTTCATCCATTTGTGTGTCCATGGATCTCCTTCAAGACTGTAAGTCTTATAGTGAAGGTCTTCTCTGATTCCAATTGTTGGACACACCGACCACACTGAGAGGGGGGGTGAATCAATGTAGGGCTCTTTTACATTTCTTCCAAAACTTTAGTTAGGAATTACTTCAATCATCATTATTCATTACTTCCATTCACAACTAGTTGTTTGCATGTAAACATATCTCAACAACATACATCAACAATAAATCATCACCATAAAGAACACAAAGGACACCTGATATATATATGTAAGTTTTTGTATTATGTGTTATAGAAGACTACAATCTCGGGGGTTTATCAACACCAACTGAAAAATAACACCATCTAAAAGAGAGCATCAATTCTCAATGCAAGACCCAACCTACAGATCTCAACACCAACTGAGAAAAGGAATCCAACCCTCAAGTACAAGACCCAACTTGTAGACATAATACAATCTGTCAACAGGTACGCGACATGTCTGTACTACGACATGTGTATATATCTGTCCTATTTATACTGCAACAACGTATGTACATGACCACTTCCACTATCATCCTGCGTACACCTTTAGAAACTAGGGTTTCTGAAACTTCACAACTTCTTCCCTTCAAACCCTTGTTGCCTCTGTCACATCCACCTGTAACCTGTCACTGCAACATGCCTTTCATTGCCCAACCTGTGCCATCATCAACCAGAAACAAATCTATAAAATCCAACAACCTCTGCATGTTCCTCATGCATACAACATCACACAACATATATATCCCTCAACTATATCAGAACATAACCACT
The DNA here is from genome assembly GCA_010110895.2 of Picea sitchensis. Classification (NCBI taxonomy): domain Eukaryota; kingdom Viridiplantae; phylum Streptophyta; class Pinopsida; order Pinales; family Pinaceae; genus Picea; species Picea sitchensis. The sequence continues at coordinate 230,572 of SNQJ01S0012942.1, read as the reverse complement.
TAACCAACCATCCAAAATATACCAGATCCAACCATCATAACAACCATACAAAGAATTCTTCAACAATTCACCATATTATGAGTAAATCTAAGCATCAAGACAACATTTAACCATACCATAACTTCTGTAATAGATCTGAACCTATAGAATGATATTATGGGAACTTGCTTCAGACTTCAGGAACCTGGCACTAGCATCTACTCAATATTTTCTTGGCCTTTTCAAATATGTGAAACCTATCCTTATTTAACCTATGTATGTATACTCCCTAGACCACTGTAGCCCACGTACAACTTCAGAAAACTAGGGTTTTCTGAACCGCCTAAAATTTCACCATCAAACCTTAGACTTACAGAACTTCTGATGCGTCCATGAGTACCTACAATGAATATTTAACCAAAAATAGATCTTCAATATGCTCAAGAGATCCACACACATAGGAGACCCTTTATCTCTTATTTATACTTCTCCAAGTAGTTTCCTCTAGAGGTTATCCTCTAACCAACTTCCTTCTTTTGGGGCTAACCCACTTCTAACCACTTTGTCCACTTACAACCACTTATCCACAAATAGTAATCTCTCCACTTCTAGTTGCAACTAACTTATTTTTAATTATTTTCTTGATGCAACCACTTAACCCATGACCAACCACTTTGACTAGTCAACTTCTTCTAGGATCTTCTAGAACAATTTGAATTCTTTGACCTTCTAGGCGCTTCTAGACAACTCATGAGGGTTCTCCAACTTCACAAGGTCATAACTTTCTAACCCTGAGGAGTTATGTGACGTTCCACATATCAACGAAAATGGAATGAAAAGAAATATTCATCTAGAATAGTCTCACGTGCAAATTAACTAATATTAATTACATTATTCCTCAACCAAACTTGGGTCCCCTAATCAAACTGTTGGGGCTAACCATTTGGACTTCACAAAGAATCTTCCCGTGAGGGATTTCACCATAAGGGGACCACTTTAGAGTTCATCCATTTGGTACTTCCTATCAACCATTAAATGACATCAATGATACAACTCCCTTTACATCATTAAACACCACTTGACATCAACCCTTTGACATCAATTACATCAATGACAACATAGTCCAACAATCAATACATCAATGATATAAACTCATTATTATGACAACACTTGACATCAACCCTTCAACATCAATCCTTTGACATCAATGACAACATAATGTAACACATTACACATACAATAAACCCCAAAATACCTCCCTAAGGGTCATAATACCTTTAAATTGAATATATTTATGACCTAGGATGTTGATGGGAACCATTTTGATATATCAAGATGGAAACCTAATATTTTGACATGTTTCTTCTAAATAAATTTTAGGGTACTGATAGGGATAACTAAAATATAAAACCTTTATTTTTTAATGTAGGCCTAAAACTTGAAGGTGTCAAAACTGCCCAACCAAGTCATTATAGCAAGGGAGAACACGTGTTCCCTTATTTGTAATGGTGGAGGGGATTGGTCTTGTGGGTCAAATTCATTATTTAATTGTTCAAGTGTATACTCCTCATGTTTAGATTCAGGGTTAGATTTCGATAATATTCACCTATTAAAGAAATCGAGGGTTGTGGATATATTCCTTAAACTAGGGTTGGGAACATTTATGGCAAGGGTTTGAGGTCAAGGGATTAGGTTTTTGAAACAAAAAATGACTAGTGTTTTTTAATCTATGACATTCAAACTTTCCTTCTTCTTAATCCTACATATCATATGCCTAACCCCTTTTACTAGATCCAAATACTTTATTCTCTATAGCTTCAATATGGCTCTCTACTCTTCTAACTACAATAATGTATTTTTTCTTCAAAGAATCAAGTTTAAACATTCTTACCTTAGTTTGGATGTTTTACCTCAAGTTCAAGATGTAAATATTTTATACTATATCAATTGAGAGCTTGACATTTAATTCCAAGACCTAGAACTTCTCAGTGTATTCTTCAATTGACATGTCCTTTTGGATAAGTGCATGAGTTGAACATTGTATGGCTCATCCCATTTGTGTTTTTCCTTTTAATTTAATGCATTTACAAAATCACCAAATTCCACTTTGGAGTTTTATATATCCACATCTTACCCCAAGTATAGGTTTCCACATTCAACGTTTCCTCATAGTTATGAGTTTGTTGCACCTTTAGTGCTAACTTGGTCATATTTAACTATGTATTCACTTCCACTTTACCTTCAAAGTCATATTTGGGGATCTTCATCTCAAGGTTGAAAGTGGGTTTATGCAAGTTTCAACCCAGTAATGAGTTTGGAGGGTTGTTAACTTTCATTCCCTAAGGGTTTACTTCCTCTTTTTTCTCAAATCTTTCACAATCGTGGATTGAGGTAGCCTCAGTTTCCATGGGCCCTTTCTTTAGCGCTTGTAGTTGCATCAAATGCCTTGTTTCTTCTACAAAATTGATGAAACTCTCTTCTAGATCAACCCAATTCACATATTGGGATTTGACCCTTAATGTTTTCTTTAAACACAACAAAAGTGAAAATCACTGAAGCCCCAATACCAACTTTACATAAAATATTATTAAGATCCTTACTACATAAATATTAAAGTCACAAATATACATACAAAATAATTATATTTTAAGATCCTTAATACATAATAATAATAATAATATTCTAATTTTAACCTCATAGCCAAGCTAGATGCCAAATTGGTGTATGAGACTCTCTTGTTTATGGGAAAAGGGACCTCCTCCATGTAACGATTTGATCGCTAAAGTCTATGGAGGTGTACATACCTTAACTCCCTTTGGATTTGAATGTATGACTTCCTTAGAAGAAACACATATTCTTAACCATTAGACCTACTCAAACTATACAATAATTCATAAAAAAAACAATTAATATTAAAATTATAAATATACATACAAAATAGTTATTATAAATAAAATCTAATATCAAATAAAAATATTATAATTAAATATACAATAAACTAATTATCTTAATAAAAAACACTAACGTTGCTATCGCCTGTCATTCCAAAAGATATTTGCATTTACAACAAGGTACTTAAAACATATAACACATAATCCATTTGTAGAAATATGCAAAATATTATTCTCTCGTAGGCATGGTTTTGAGGAGAAGTATAATGGTATTACATGTTTAAAAGCTATGTTGTTTTCATGTATTGCAGTAAAGTCAAGAGTGAACATTTATGTGTTTATAAAATAGTGATTTTTTTTTTTAAATCAAAATTTTTGAAAGTGGAGATTTCCATTTTACTTGTTACTAAGAAACAATAAACAATGTGTTATACATGTGTTATGTGTTTAAAAACACAATAGAGAAGTGATCATGGATAGGTTACATGTTCGATATTTCATTTACATTGATTTCAAATTTTATCAAATGAGTTCATATTTTAAACAAATTTTATCAAATGAGTTCATATTTTAAATATAAAACTGATTAATGTGAAAATATGATGAAGAAGAATATATCAAAAATAATTTTGGTATTTTAAATTTAAAAAAATAAAAAATAAAAAATTAATGAAAAAAAAAAAAAACTTTTTATTTATTTTTATTTTATGATGAAAAAAAATAAAAATTTGTTAAAAAAAAAAAAAAAAAATAGAAATTAATAAAAAAAAAAAATTGAATAATCATTTGGTTGACTAGAAATACTTGTTTGTTTGAAGATAAACAAATTCTTGCAATTCAATGTGCATTTAATAACTCAAGCATTTTAAAGAGTTTTTCTCAAGAGAAGATGGACATAAACCTCCTAGGTAGGTTGTTTAGGAAGTAGTGAACAAGATTGGAGCTAGGGCTTACTTTAATGGGGCAACCCAAGGTGAACCCAAGCAATGTGGAGTAGGGGGAGTCTCTAAAATTTAGAGCAAACTTGGGGCATGACACAAATAATCTAGCATAACTCATGGCTCTGAAACGTCTCCTCTCCTTAGTAGGTGGAAACAAGCTGCCTGTCGAAGTTTTTTGGTGATTCAATGATTGTAATCAATTGGTTGAAGGGGGACCAATATTTTCAAAATTTTATTTCACTTCCATTGTTAGAGTAGGTTTATGGTTTGTGGTGTGATTTTACCGATCTCTCTTTTAGTCATGTTTACATAGAAAAAACTATGTTACTAATGAACTATCAAAATAAGGAACTTAAATGACTCAAGGACAATGATTTATCATTAAGGAAAGGCAAGGGGAAATCTCTGGCTATTATCATCCACCTTTCCATGATTGAGATTGCTCACCAGTTGCTTCTAAAGAGCTTTAAAATAAATGAATTTATATTACTATTTAATGTTTGTTGTAGGGGTCTATTATTTGATGCTACTATTCAAATTACATCTTGTTTTGATGGTGCTTCATGTTGAACTTATGGTTATAATGAGAGGTAGGGGTAGGGGGTTGAATCAATATAAGATCCTTTTTACTTTATTTAACCATTCATCAATCATTCATTAGCTGGGAAACAATAATCACATATAAAATCAAATCACAATGCACAAAGTTTCATATGGAAACCCAATCGGGAGAAAAACATAAAAATTATCTTTATGAATTCATGTAGGAACCAACCTACTGTTACAAAGATTGTAGGCACCAACCTATTGGAGACACCAATCTCCTTAAACTGAGTACCAACTCAACAAGATGTAGGCACCAACATACTGAAGACACCAATCTCATCAACTGAACACCAACTCATTAAGATATGTGTAGACACCAATCCAAGATATTCATGCAGAAATTACTTTTGACTTCACCTGCATGATTCATTCCACAAACAATCCTTCAAACCCTAGCAAGCCTCATAACATCATTCCCAGAAAATAATCAACGGAAGAAACATCCACTGACAACAACATCCACTGATGGTGACATCCACTAACAAAAACATCCACTAATGAAAAAAAACACTAACGAAAACATCCATTGGCGGCAACATCACAACCTCAAAACAGTGCACACTGTAACATAAAAAAACTTTAGTCCTTCATAGTGCACCTTGAGAACAAGAAATACCCCAAGAAAATTCTTTAGACTTCTTTTGTGAACCTCTAGATCCCAAAAAGACACCCCAACACCTTTAGCACACCTTAGATCACTTATGCGCACCTCATACTTGATATTTTGCTTGGTTTCTCTACAAATGCAAAAATATATCCCGTATTTATAGTAATTATGTTCTCACTTTCAGGGCCGACCTGTAAACACTGGTTGAGTCGACCTCAATTTTATGGCTAGGTTGTTGGATGAAAAAACTCATATCTCCTCATTCCTAGGGACTTAGAGGGAATTCCATATACCATTGGAAAGGTCTCACAATAACATTTCCAAACATATAACTTGTGATCGCATTTGATCTAGGCATGTAGGGTGAAAATTCATTCAAATATAGGGTATCCAAACTGACCATAAAAAATACAAAGGTAATACTTTCAACAATCTCCATCTTGCAATATTTGTCTTGGACATATGTAGGCTTGTAATATTTATCTTGGACATATGTAGGCTTCCCCTATCTTTGACATCAATGACATAAATATTTCCAACAATCTCCCCCTTTGTCATTAATGGAAACCCTTATTCAACTCTGTAATACTCCCCTTGTCTACAACTCTCCTTATGTTTGCAATTCTTCCTTTGTCTGCAACTTCTCCCCCTTTGACATCAATGGAAAATGGATGTTCCCTCTGAGCTTGTGCTTCCCTTTACTGATGAGATGAGAGAGATATCATTCCTAGCTTTTGTTCCATACAATATTTTTCTTCTTTGACTTCATCGAGTATGTATACATGACTTGAGGTTCTATTTGCATTTGCCACTAATCTTCCTGAAGCAATTTTCCTTATCTCACACCCTTTAGAATGAAATGTGAGGTTGTAGCCTTGATCACACATTTGACTAAAACTTAGAATATTGTTCTTTAACCCTTCAACATACAGGGCATTTTGTGTCATAGTCTTTACATTATCAAGAATAACAATACATTTTCCAACTATCCTTGCAGAGCTATTATCTCCAAAATTAACCTTGCCTCCTTTTTATTCATTCAAGGTGAGAAATTTGGTTTGGTCCCCTGTCATGTGTTTTGAGAATCCTTTGTCAATTTACCATTGGTTCCCTTCATTTTGAGCATAAAGTGCAGGTCCACATTCTTCCTTCTTTGATTCTTCTTGCTTCCTTTTCCACACCCTAGTGTATTCTTCTTTATGTTTGGAAAGAACATATTCTTCCTTATTTATTATGCTACTTCTACAGTCACACGCTCTGTGCCCATAGTTATTGCACTTATAACATTCAACATTGTAATCAAGTAGGGCAACAAATGAATTGTAGTTTCTATCAACAAATCCATGAGAACTTCTAGTTTTGTTGATCACATAATCATTATTTGTGGTTTTATAAGAACCTTTGTTTATATCTCTCACATGATCACTTCCTTCATAAGATTTACAATTTATTTCTTTATGATCAAAGTTATTGCAAGAAAAACATTATCCAAGAAAGATATTTTGGTATCGGTTTGTGAAAGGTCTTCTTGGTGGAATAACTCTTCTAAACCCATTCTTGTGGGAAGAATCAAATTTTTGGTGGTCATAATTTCCTTTCATGTTGTTGCTTTCATTGTTGATGGAGCCTTTGAGAATATTGGCATGGCTTTTAGGATTTTCTTCATTTTCCTTTTCTGATGGATTTGTGACCTTAGTGCCTACATCTCCCTTAGGGGTCTTTTATTTTTCATCATAGCCAAGACCTGTCTTGATGAATGGTGACCTTTGGAAATTGAGAATATTATCTAATATTTCAGTACTCTTTCCAAAATTCAAACTTCTATTAAATTGATCAGTTGATTTCTCTAGTTCCTTTCTTAAGGAATCTATTTCAGCTTCTAGCTTCTTGCATTTTTCTTCCTTTTATTTCATCTAGCTCCTCACCACTTCTTCAATCCTTTTTTCCTCTTCTAGTTGAGTCTTCAGGATGATAATTTTCTTCTATGTTTCTTCAAGATCATGTTCCTCCGCTTCATATTTCTAAAATTTCTCTTTCTTCTTTCTATTATTTTCCCTGAGTTTGTCTATTTCTTCTAAGGCACTAATGAGTTTTGCTTCAAGATTCACTTCCCCATCAATGTCTTCTTCTTCTTCTAATTTTTCTTTCTAATTGTTTTCACTTTCTTTATTAGTAGACTTTGTATCCATAGCCATGAAGAGGAATTATTCTTTGTCAATATTAGACACATATCCATCATTTTCTTTAGACGATCTATTGTCCTCTCTAGAGTAAAAACTCTTCTTATTAGTATATTTTCCTCTTTTGTGTCTATAAGGTTTGCTTCTATTGTTATTCTCTTCTTTGACATTTTTTTCCTCATCATCATTGTCTTCCCTTTTTTCATATGTACATTTAGCAGAAAAATGTCCTACTCTACCACAATTAAAACATTTGAAGGGTAGATTACCTTTGTATTTTCCAGATCCTATTTTTGGCTTTCTCACAAATTGTGCTTCTTTATATCTGATTCATGACTGGAACAATCACAAAATTTTAGTCCTTCTTTTATTCAATGGCATAGATCTTGGCATCAAATATTAAGTGGAGAGACCTTAGAACCTTTTGCACAATCACTATTTCTTCAACCTCCTCACCAAGTCCTCTGATGGTGTTGAAAATTTCATCCACTTGAAGAAAATAGGATGCAGCATTTTCTTCGTCTTTCATTTTCAAATCTTGAATTGTCTTCTATGAGTTTGGAGCTTTGCTTTCTTCACCTTGTCATCGCCTTCATAGATGTTTTGAAGTTTGTCCCAAATATATTTTTTCAATTTAAAATGCATCACCTTAACAAATTATGATTCCGATAGACCACTCAATATATCATTCATGGATTTTGCATTATGTTCACTAGGAATTTTCCCGACCGCATCTGTTGGTGGAGTTGTTGGGGATATATAACCATTCACGATTGATTTCCAAATATCAAACCCAAGAGACATTAGATAATTGTGCATCCTTATACTCCAAAATGCATAGTTTGTTCCATCAAACTATGGACCCTTGTTTGTAAAGAAACCTTCTTGACTAGCCATGTGTGCTCATCATATCTACCTTCCAATGGTTAGACTGTTTCTAAAGGAACTTGCTCTGATACCAATTATTGAACTTATACTTATACCGAGAGGGGGGTGAATAAATATACGATACTTTTTACTTTATTTAACCATTCATCAATCATTCATTAGTTGGGAAACAATAATCACATATAAACTCAAATCATAATGCATAGATTTTAATATGGAAACCCAATAGGGAGAAAACCATAAAACTTATCTTTATGAATTAATGTAGGAACCAACCTACTATTACAAATATTGTAGGAACCAACCTACTGGAGACATCAATCTCCTTAAACTGAACACCAACTCAACAAGATGTAGGCACCAAACTACCGGAGACACCAATCTCCTCAACTGAGCACCAACTCAATAAGATATGTGTAGACACCAATCCAAGATCTTCATGCATATAGTACTTCTTACTTCACCTACATGCTTCATTCCACATACAATTCTTCAAACCCTAGCAATCCTCATAACATCATTCCCAAAATGTAATCACTGACGACAACATCCACTAACAGAAACATCCACTAACGACAACATCCACTAATGGAAACATCCACAGACGACAACATCAAAACCTGAAAAAAATACACACGACAACATCACAGACCTCCAGTCCTTCATAGTGCACCTTGAGAACAAGAAATACCCCAAGAAAATCCCTTAGACTTCTCTTTCACACCTTTAGATCCCAAAAAGACACCCCAACACATTTAACACACCTCAGATCACTTATGCACACCTCGGTCTTGATCTCTTGCTTGGTTTCTCTACAAATGTGAAAATATATCATGTATTTGTAGTAATTATGTCCCCACTTTCATGGATGACCTGTAAAGATTAGTTGAGTCGGCCTCAATTTTGTGGTTGGGTTGTCGGAAAAAAAAATTCATATCTCCTCATTCCTAGGGAGTTAGAGGGAATGCCATATATTGTTGGAAAGGTCTCATAATAAAATTTTCAACCATATAAATTGTGCTCCCATTTGAGCTAGGTGTGTAGGGTAAAAATTCCTTCAAAGATAGGGTGTCCAAACTGACCATCAAAATCCCAAAAGTAATACTTTCAAAAATATCCATCTTGCAATCTTTGTCTTGGAAATTTGTAGGCTTGTAATATTTATCTTGGAAATTTGTAGGCTCCCCCTGTCTTTGACATAAACGACAACAATATTTCCAACACTTCCTAATATTTTAATTTACTAGGGATGTGAGCTGTAATCTATGGTCTAGCTATGACAATGCCCTCTTTTGAAAAGGAAATTGTAATAGAATGTATTCTCTCAATTGTAGGAAATGTTGTTATTTTGGGGGAGCTTTCGATTTTATGATGCCTTGTGTGCGGTGTTGAAACGCTGATGCAACAATATGAATAATATAATTTTATTCTTTATGTAATAAAATTACAAATTTTCCTTAAAAAAATTGAATAACAACATCTTTACAAATATTGTAAAGAAATAAAAACAAACTAAATTTAAATACTTTAAAAAGTTGATAAAAAATTAACTAATTTGTTTTAATTTTTTATCATGAAAATTATTTTAAAAAAAAACTTTCCTAATTATTAAAAAATTTCATAAATTGGAATTGAATATCTCATAAATTAATAAGTAAAATTGAATATTAATATCTTTAGACATATTGTGAAGAAACACGAATAAATCAAATTTAAAGAAAAATACTTTTAAAATCAAAGTCAAATTTAATCACTTTCTAAATTAAAAGAATTGCACCAAGAGGCACTTTCTACAACCCAATACGAGGGCACAAAAAATATATAATGTTGACCCTAATTTAAAGTTTAAACCAAAATGTGAGTGTGTGGGCGCACACATTTTTGAAATGTTAATAAATCTTTCTTTCCTTAGAAGCAATCTAAGGAAGATGATCTAAGATATTACATCTAAGGAATATTATAAACATATGCAAGTATAAAGTTAATATAAATTCATATTTGTGAAATCAAATTTCTGGAATGCACATTGTGAAAATTGAAATTGATGTAAATGCACATTAATAAACAAACAGAAGGGCCATAAAGAAAAAAGTACTTCTAAAAATCTTGTAGATGAATACCCACCTAAAATCAATGGACATATGACATATCTACATCAATGTGTGGCCTCTTTGCTCACATATCACATACAGGAGATATGGAGCCAACTTTCAATCACAATGGAAGGTGACAAAGGGGTGAAAGGTATATATAATGATGTCATCAACTAATGGCTTGTCTAAATAATTCTAAATAGATGTAGGACATGACACCACGAAATGTGGTATGTATCATTGGGAACTACCACCTTGATATGACTATGACCAATTAAAACCTAAAATGTTTAGCACATTTTAATATATATTTACTGAGATGGCCATCATATAAATCATGTATCATAATATTTTAATTTAAAATATTTTTAACTTTCATGGATTAAATTATGTGCTCGATTTCAAGTAACTTAGAGTGAAAATGTTGGAAGGTTGTTTTGGCCCAAAGGTAGCGTATCCAGATGGAGGCAAAGCCTTGCCCCAAGTAAGTTACACTATTTATTAGAAATCCAAATAAAAAAAACCCTTAATTGAGATTCCAAAAGAATATTAGAGAATCACAAAATAATATACTAAAATTAATAATAGAGAGGCTCTGCAACAAAGATACAAGAAGGAATTTATAACGAATGAAGAAAATGAATATCCACCTAAAATCAATGGACATAAGCCACATTTGTGCAAGTTTGTACCCTCTTTACTTGCAAATCATATATAGGAAAATATATAGAGTACTTGGAATAACAATGCAAGGCAATGAAGCAGTGAAAGACATATTTAACGATGTCCCTGATCAACATCTTGTCCAAAGATGTCAGGTTTCAACATATCTATATGTATGTTAGATGATCAATCTTCTAGCCTTTATATAATCTTTTTCAAACTACAAAGGAAGTAGAGACAAAGCTATGACAAGTTCACATAACCATTTCAACATAAATATGTTTCAACATTTTTAAAAATATTTATTAAATTGATGTATTCTTAAACTTTTGAAAGCAATCACTAATTATAGAAATAATAAAAATCATAGTAAAAATAGTAAGTAATTTGGTTCAATAATATTTTGAATAATTATTACAAATTACTTTCAAAATATTCCTAAATAATTATTAAGATTAATAATAAGTCTCGATAAATATCAAACTTATGTTAGAGGACCAACCTTCCAGACTTTGCTTAATTTTTTTCGAACTATAAAGGAAGTAAAGACAAATCTATGACAAGTTTACATAGCATTTCAAGAGGTGTTGTTTGAGATGTTATTCTTAGTTCAGATAGAACTAGCATACTAGCCTATAGTTTCCCCAAATATATTAGAGCTAGAACTAAGACTTAAGACATGAAAAGGTAGTGGCAGGGAAGTCCTCTACGCACATAAGTCTCTTTGATTTTTTATTTTTCGAAATTCAATTTGATTCGATTTAGATTTATTTGGGACTTCAAATTTAGGACGAGCTATTGTATGTTTATTATGTATCATATTAATATATAAGATCACTTAATGAGTCAAAGATTATTTTTTAATGAGTCTAATATGACAAAATATCTTCATTTGTCAATAATTATTATTATTATTCACTTCCATAAATCATTATTTTTCATTCATTCCAACATATTTTTTTAACTCGACCATCTTATACTTTTTTATTGCCACAATTTCATATCATATCATTTGTTTTCAAATTGTTTCAAATGTAAAATAACAAGAAGAATAGTGAGAATAAATATATTATTGAGATAATAGTTCAATTTGAAGAGGATGAAAGGACTCTTAAGATATATAATTATGCTTTAATAGGTTATCAAAATGAAGAAAGTTTCAAAATTTAGGAGGTAGAGACTTACACTATTTATATGCTCCAACCATGGAAACTGAGAAAGAATGCTATATCAATCATTGAGCACTTGCATTGATATCAACAATGATATAATACAAAAAAATAGAGTATATTGATTTATCAAGTTAAAGGCTTGAATGGTCTTCCAAATCAACATCCTTTCTCATTTCTTCAATATGAAAAGATGAGAAAGTTATAATGTGTGGGTAAAAGAAAATATAAAGAAGACAAATTGAGATTGGTCACTACTTAATCTATGTAGGGATACTATTACTTTCTTATTATTCATCTTTTTCATCATTAAACATTGTTACTTTATTAGTGTTCACCTTAATCCTCATGTAAATTTTGAAGTGTCATTCTTGATAGTACTCTCTAAATTAAAAATGACACTTAGTAAATTCCAAAGGATCAAATTCATCTAAAACATATACATATACATATTGATGATGATCTAAAGTTTTGATGTGATCACCTATGACTAACACCAACATAGATTCATCTTAACTCTGAATCAAATCAAAAGGAATCAAATCCCTCTAGGTGCAAACCTTTCCTCAAGTTCAACACTCTAAAAAAAGGTTTTCACCTCAAGGGATTGATTTGATTCCACTTGGTGCATGTTAGATCCAAAGTTAAAATGAGTCTTTAATGATTGTTCTCTCTACAACCCAATATGAGGGATATGTGTAATTTCTTCCATGCTCAATGTGGCGCTGAAACATGACACTTTAAAAAATTAAAAATATTAAGTGAACATAAAATATACAACGTCGGCCCTAATTTAGAGTATATATATATGAAACATTAATATATCTTTCTTTGCTTAGAAGTGTTCTAAGGAAGATTATCTGAGATCTAAAGAATATTATAAACATATGCAAGTAGATGATCAATCTTCTAGCCTTTATATAATCCTTTTCAAACTAGAAAGGAAGTAGAGACAAAGCTATGACAAGTTCACATAACCATTTCAACATAAATATGTTTCAAATTTTTTTAAAAACATTTATTAAATTGATGTATTCATAAACTTTTGAAAGCAATCACTAATTATAGAAAACTTTCAAAATATTCCTAAATAATTATTAAGATTAATAATAAGTCTCGATAAATATCAAACTTATGTTAGAGGACCAACCTTCCAAACGTTGCTTAATTTTTTTCAAACTATAAAGGAAGTAAAGACAAATCTATGACAAGTTTACATAGCATTTCAAGAGGTGTTGTTTGATATGTTATTCTTAGTTCAGATAGAACTAGCATACTAGCCTACAGTTTCCCAAAATATATTAGAGCTAGAACTAAGACTTAAGACATGAAAAGGTAGTGGCAGGGAAGTCCTCTACGCACATAAGTCTCTTTAATTTTTTATTTTTCGAAATTCAATTTGATTCGATTTAGATTTATTTGGGACTTCAAAGTTAGGACGAGATATTGTATGTTTATTATGTATCATATTAATATATAATATCACTTAATGAGTCAAAGATTATTTTTTAATGAGTCTAATATGACAAAATATCTTCATTTGTCAATAATTATTATTATTATTCACTTCCATAAATCATTATTTTTCATTCATTCAAACATATTTTTTTAACTAGACCATCTTATACTTTTTTATTGCCACAATGTCATATCATATCATTTGTTTTCAAATTGTTTCAAATGTAAAATAACAAGAAGAATATTGAGAATAAATATATTATTGAAATAATAGTTCAATATGAAGAGGATGAAAGGCCTCTTAAGATATATAATTATGCTTTAATAGGTTATCAAAATGAAGAAAGTTTCAAAATTTAGGAGGTAGAGACTTACACTATTTATATGCTCCAACCATGGAAACTGAGAAAGAATGCAATATCAATCATTGAGCACTTACATTGATTTCAACAATCATATAATACAAAAAAATAGAGTATATTGATTTCTCGAGTTAAGGGCTTGAATGGTCTTCCAAATCAACATCCTTTCTCATTTCTTCAATATGAAAAGATGAGAAAGTTATAATGTGTGGGTAAAAGAAAATATAAAGAAGACAAATTGAGATTGGTCACTACTTAATCTATTTAGGGATACTATTATTTTCTTACTATTCACCTTTTTCATCATTGAACATTGTTACTTTATTAGTGTTCACCTTAATCCTCATGTAAATTTTGAAGTGTCATTCTTGATAGTACTCTCTAAATTAAAAATGATACTTAGTAAATTCCAAAGGATCAAATTCATCTAAAACATATACATATAAATATTGATAATGATCTAAAGTTTTGATGTGGTCACCTATGACTAACACCAACATAGATCCATCTTAACTCTGAATCAAATCGAAAGGAATCAAATCCCTCTAGGTGAAAACCTTTCCTCAAGTTTAAATCTCTAAAAAAAGGTTTTCACCTCAAGGGATTGATTTGATTCCATTTGGTGCATGTTAGATCCAAAGTTAAAATGATTCTTTAATGAGTGTTCTCTCTACAACCCAATATGAGGGAGATGTGTAATTTCTTCCATGCTCAATGTGGCGTTGAAACATGACACTTTAAAAAATTAAAAATATTAAGTGAACATAAAATATACAATGTCGGCCCTAATTCAGAGTGTATATATATATATAGCTGAAACATTAATATATCTTTCTTTGCTTAGAAGAGTTCTAAGGAATATTGTTTGAKATCTAAAGAATATTATAAGCATATGCAAGTATAAAGTTAATAAAATTTCATATTTGTGAAATCAAATTGTTGGAATGCACTTTACGAAAATTGAAACCAACATAAATGCATATTATTGAAGATCACCAGACAAATAGAAGGGMCATAAAGAAACAATTACTTCTAAAACTCCTATATYATTACACTAGTTTATCGGAAATCCAAAAGAAAAAAAACCCTCATTTGAGATTCTAAACAAAGATAAGAAAATCATAGAATAAGATATTGGAATATGATAACAGAGAGACTCGACAACATAAATGAATACCCACCTAAAATCAATGGACATAGGACATGTTTGTGTCAGTGTGTAGCCTATTTGCTCACAAATCACATTTAGGAAATATGGAGAGAACTTGCAATCACAATGGAAGGTGACAAAGGGGTGAAAGGTATATTTAATGATGTTGATAACTGATGTCCCATCCAAATACACCTACATATATGTAGGACATGGCACTAGGAAATGTGGCATGTATCATCATAATTTGTACTCCCACCTTAATATGACTATGACCAATTAAAACCTAAAATATTTTTCACATTTAATATATAGTTATCGAGATGGACAATTTTAAAATTACTTATCATAATATTTTAATTTAAAATATTTTTAACTTTCATGCATTTAATTCTCAACTCGATTTCATTGAATGAATAAAATGAATATCGACCTGAAATCAATGGATGTAGGCCACATCTATGCCATTATGTACCCTATTTACTTGTAGATCATATAGATGAAAATATGGAGAATACTCGTAATAACAATGGAAGGTGATGAAGGAGTGAAATGCACATTTAATGATGTCATATGTCAGCATTCTATCTAAAGACGTCAACATGTCTAAATGTATGCTAAAGGATTGACCTTAACATGTATAAATGTATGTTAAAGGATGAACCTTCGAGCCTTTACGTAATATTTTTCAAACTACAAAGAAAGTAGAGACAAAGCTATGGAAAACTCACATGATCATTTTAACATAAGTATGTTTTCACATTTTTTCAACATTTTTTTTACAATGTTTATTATATTGATATATCCTTAAACTTTTGAAAGAAAAACTAATTATAAAAATAATAAAATTCAAATTCAAACAAGAAGTAAATTGGTTCAATAATATTTTGAATAATGTTAGAGGACCAACCTTCTAATGGTTACTTAATTGTTTTCAAACTATAAAAGAAGTAGAGACAAAACTATGACAAGTTCACATAAAGTTTCAATATGTGTTGTTTGATATGTTATTCTTAGTTGACAAAACTATCCAATTAGCCTACAATTTTCCAAAATAGAGATGTTATTTTTAGTTGACAAAACTAGCCAACTAGCCTACAATTTTCCAAAATATATTATAGCCCTAAGACTTAAGACATGACAAGGCAATAGCATAGAAGTCATGTACACACATAAGCCTCTTTAAATTTTTATTTTTTGAAATTCAATTTGATTATGATTTGTTTTTTTTGGGACTTCAAAGTTAACACAAGACTGTTTATGTTTATTATGTATCATATAAATATATAAGATCACTTTTTAATGAGTATAATATGACAAAACTCTTCATTCATTAATAATTATTATTATTCATAAATTATTATTTTTCATTCTTTAACAYATATTTTTTAAAACTAGAACAACTTTTATTTTTCATCACTACACTATATTGTCATATCATATCATCCATTTTGAGAATAAAGATAATATTGAGATAATAGTTCAATATGAAAGGGTGAAAGACCTCTTAAGATATATAATTATGCTTTAATAGGTTATCAACATGAACAAAGTTTCAAAATTTAGGAGGTAGAGGTTTACACTATTGATATGTTCCACTCATGGAAACGAAAAAAGAATGCAATATGAATCATTGAGTACCTTCATTGATTTGAGCAATGATRTAACGCAAAACAATAGGGTATATTTATTTTAGTGATGATATAAGAAAAAAATAGTTAAATCTATTGCAATGGTTTCAAAAATTAGTTAAAACAATTTCAATGGTTTACAAAATGATAAMGTACATAGGCATTAGGTACTTGCATTAATTTCAACAATGATATGGTGCATTTATTTTAGAGATGAAACAATAAAAAATGATTTTGTCCAATTAGTTTTATTGATTTCAATAATGACATAATACAAAATAATAATGTTGTATTGAATCATAATGTTGTATATGATTCATCTCTTAGTATTTTCACATTAAAATTGTTATAATATTAAGATACATATAATACATTGATATATACAATGCATTAAAATCAAAAGCATGCAATAAAATGAAACTAGAATAATGAAGAAATGAAGAACATATTAGGTTGAGAAAAAAAGTATTAATATTAGAAAGCAAGAGAGATAGAGTATGACTTTCACTAGAATATTATATATCTCAAAGTTAAAAGGTTTGAATGGTCTTCCAAATCAATATCCCTTTCTCATTTGATCAATGTAAAAACATAAGAAAGTTATCAAATGTAGGTAAAAAATAGATGAAGAAAACATATTGAGATTGGTTACTACTTAAGTTATTAAGAGATACTATTACTTTCTTAGTATTCACCTTCTTTATCATTAAACATTGTTACTTTATTATTGTTTAAGGTAATACTACTTAGTAAATTCCATAAAATCAAATTAATCTAAAACTTATACATATATAGATTGATGACTATCTAAAGTTTGAGGCATCAAATTCATCTAAAACATATATGTATACATATTAATGATGATCCAAAGTTTTGATATTTTGATGACGATCTAAAGTTTTGAAGTCATCACCCATCAATGTAAATTCATCTTCATTCCACATCTATCATGGGCATAAAGGAATCAAATCCATCATGGACAAAGGAATCAAATCCCTTCACATGCAAACTTGCACTTGAGGAAAGATTTGCACATACAAACTTGTACTTGAAAAAAGATTTGCACCTCTTGAGATTTGATCCCTCTCCATACTTGATAGATAGGAGTTAAGATAAATCTATACTTGTTTTTAAATCAAACCCAAGTATAAATCAAAGCCAAATTTATTCTCTGTATTTTAGATAAAAACCATTTATTAGTCCAAACAAATTTAATCTCTTTAAATTTAGCTATTTTTTTTTTTTAAATCACTCTCCATAAGGCATGGTGATTTCACATCTTCATCCTTCAATTATTGGTCCTACAGTAGGGGAAGCTAAATTTTGAGTGGAAGGAGCTTTCACATTTGACCACAAGTCTAATCCCCATGGGGTTCATGCCAAACATGGTGCCTCCTGGTAGGCAGCCAACTGAACTGCCTCCTTTTYTYTTTYTTCAAGTTGAAAGGTCGCACGGAGAGGGAGAAGATGTTCTTCAGGTTGAAAGGCAGYCAACTGAACTGCCTCCTTTTCTTTTTCTTCAAGTTGAGAGGTCRCACRGAGAGGGAGAAAATGTTCTTCAGGTTGAAAGGCAGCCACAGGGAGCGGGAGGTAGTCATCGAAGAAGTCTTCTACAGAAGTGTAAGGAATCTCTGGATAAAGTTGGCACACCTCTACATCATGAGGTCCGTCGATCTCAAAGTTATACTGGCATCCTTTTATGAAGATGTCGTGTGTGAGAGAAGCCACAATGCTCTCTGGAATGCTGTTCGCTGCATTTATCAAACAAACAACACAGAATCTAAGTCTAGAGTTGGTAGTTTCTTATACCTAGTAATTCCTCAGTACTGTATTTTACATACCTTCAGCTAAATCCAAAAGATCTTGTTCGGAGATGCATACTCTGGGCAAGGTCTTTCCGATCTTCTTCTCCCATATACCTGCAAGCTCGTTTAACGTCAAGAAATTCTTGGAAGGCCGGAAGTGGACAGATTTGTTCAGAGTCCTCGCATCGTCCACGGTCTTGATGGTGTATTTTCCAATGTCAGCTCCGGTCACGAAGTAAGCTGTGTTTTAGTATATACAGGATTCAAATCGTGGTTAATAACTGCACCTTATATTTTCCCAATTTCTTTCCAAGTAACTATATGATTTAGTAGAGATGTGATTTACCTTTCACATTCCCATCCCCATAAATTTCAAACTGTTGTGTGGGAGGAGGAATTTGAGAAGGATGAGTATGATAAAAGTAAGGCCAACCAGCTATGGAATTGCAGCATATATAAGTAAAAGGAATTTTGGCCGCCTCCAGAGCCCGCCGAATTTTTCTCTTCTCCTTGTAGAATGTGAGTCCAGGCTCCACCGGGTCGGCTCTGTCGATGTCATGTCCGAATTCTGAAGGAAGAAACCTCTGCAACGTCATGTACTCATGATGATCAGTTTATTGGAATCAAAATTTAATAAAAATAATAATATATTTTTAAGGTCATGGTCAAGTCAGACACCAAATTTCTCTTTTTTCAGCGATTTTATTGGTAAAATCTAAGAAGATATACATACCCTACTTCTTTGAATTTTAACTTGTAACTTTTTAAAAGGAATAAAATACCACACTTATTCTTAACCATTAGACCCATTCAGATGCAGAAGAAAAAACCCATTTTCTAAATTATAATAAACAAGACACCATGTTCGAATACTAACCTTAACCCTGCCATTTAATTCTTTAATGGCGTCCACAATCTTGAGCTGGTCTGTAAGTTCTGAGCCCCCCATGACAGAGATAACAACGTCTATGTCCCTCATTGCATTTATTAAGGAGTTGTGGTCACTCACAGAACCCTACACAACCATCATAACAAATAAATATGATATACAGAACCATCATACAAAACACAAAAATAACACACAAACATGACTTTTTTATAAAAAATGTGAACACCTGGGTCTTGTATCTATTTCTTAATATCCAGAATTAAAGTGAATTGACACTCAAATTGAGAAATATACATGAATAATGTGAACACCAGAGTCCTTCAACTGTTGGATCCGTTGTGCTCTTGCAGGATCAGAAGCAGCGCTAGAGCGAATGAGAGCATATGTAGAATGACCGGCAGCTACAGCTGCTCCAACCATAAACTGGCCAATGTAGCCAGTGCCTCCAATCACTAGTATTCTACTGCTGGCCATGGAGGTGGTACTGCTCACTACAGATGAAAACTCGACATAGTTCCAGGTATTAGCTTCTGATTAGGTCCTACCTTGAAAATTTTCGTTCTCTTCGCACAAATTTTATAGTTGCGGTTATGAAGAATCCTTGGGCCATGCAAGTAACTCAGATGATAAACGTGTTTCTTCCTGGCTGACAATTTAAATCGAAGCGTAAATTCAAATGCTGGACAGACTGTAATTCGTGGGTAAATGCGGAAGAACGGAAAGGGCAAATTAAAAACATAGTTATGAATCGAACCGCAAATTCAGATCATGGACAGACTACAATCCGTGGACAAATGTGCAAAATGGAAGGGCAAATTAATAACATAAATTCAGATAATGGACAGACATAGTCCGTGAACAAATGCGGAAGATTGGAAGGGCAAATTAATAACCGAAGCGTAAATTCAGATCATTGGAAGGGCTATGAATCGAAGCGTAAATTCAGATCATGGACAGACTGTAATCCGTGGAAAATGTGGAAGAATGGAAAGGATAAAATTAATAACATAGTTATGTATTGACTGAGATTGGAAGAACACCATTAATCAATTGATTTGCAGAAGCAAACGGGGTTTTTTCAAACTCCAGGATAACATAGTTATGTATTGATTGAGATTGGAAGAACCCTATTAATTAATTGATTTGCAGAAGCGCGTGGTGTTTTTTTTAAACTTCAGGTAGATCACTGGTTGATTCTGCACGCTCTCATCATTTCCGTCGTCGTTCGACCAGTGGGAGTAGCCGCGGCCCGCGGGGAAGGGGCGTCAAATCATGAATCTGGTATCAAATGGCCTCAGATCCCTATAACACTCTCAGAACTTAGCAGTACACATAATCACGTGGATTCATATATGTTATGCTTTGTTTTGTGCGATCACGAGATACATTTAGCGTAAAACCCAGGTTGATCAACTCATCTTCCACGTGAACAAGTTATGCCCATGTGAATTCTCGTCAACCAGTCTTGTAGTTGATTTCTGCATTAAAAAACCATTCAAGAAGCCATGCATGTCAACAAGCCATGTGTACTCATCAACCAGTGATGTACTTGATTTCCCACAGAAAACTAGAAAACCGTGTTGAATCAGTCAAGAAACCATGTATTGATTTTCCTCGTGGATCTTGAGACCTTGAATCACTCAAGAAATCTATGGACTTGATTTTCCTCTCGAATCACTCAATACGTCGTTGATTTTTCATAGAAAACTATTCTAAATCATTAATAACTTGGTTGATTTGTTTAACGATATATACGATACGTTGTATCTCTCTTGGCTTGTCGCCATTTTATTAAATATTATTATACCAACCATAATTTATGAATAGAGACAAAAATAGAGAAATATAAAACTTGAGAGAGAAGAATAGATGGCATAATGATCATTTTTGTTGCTAAATCAAGTAATGGAGAAATGAGTACAAGTCTCAAAAGAAGCCCCTCACAAGAATCTCTACCTTGACAACAATTTCCTAATACCTTGTCCAACTAATCAAACATCACCTTCCTATAAGCCATGAGAAACCAAACACCACTGCACCACAACAACTTTTCTAACAATAGTGGTTGCATGAACATGTCTGCACAATTTGCTCGAGTATGGACGACCCCACCTCCACTGAATTAACATAACCACACACTAAATCATTGCAACCACTATAGGTGATACTCATGCTTCATAGATACCAAAGCACCCATTTCCATGCTCTTTACACAGTTTTTCCACATGTGCACTGACAACACCAAGTGCATGTGAAATATTTGAACATTCCATCACAATAATTGTCAACCTTCCTACTGCATTTTCATAAGGTACACTAGACATATAATCCTTTCTTCCTTACTACTAGGACATACACTTGAAGAAAGCTTACAATGGAAAGCTAAAGGGATATTTGTCGGTTTCACAAAGTTCATACTGAACCTCATCAGTGACAACCACAACTTACTATTTTTCTCGTCTCTATATACTTCAATGCCCAAGATTTTGTTTTTCTACTCCTAGATCCTTCATCAAAAGTCATAGCCAACTGAGCCTTTAACCTGCTGATCTCAACCATGTTTTTCTTGCAACAAACATATCATCAACATAACACCAAGATAATGAATATGCCATAAACACAATGATCATACTCACTTCTTAAGAAACTTTGGCTTACCATTAATAAATCAACCATATTGTACCATTCCCTGGGTATCTTTAGGCCATACATTTTGAATTTTTAATAGTGACTCAAGCACATGCATTTCCTTTCAATTTTAGCATGAACTTGAACCATAAACAATGCAGCAACACAAAATACAATTGCTACAATAAACCAAGATCACAAGAAGAATAACCATGCACAAGACACTAGAAATTTATCCTGAGAAAACCCTTTTCAAACAAGGGAAAAACCCAACAATCCTTTGCTATAAAGTCAAGTGAAGATAACCCTCTCATTGGAAAACCTAGCGCACACAATAGGGTGCTCTATGACCAAGAAAGATAGTGCATAGAAAAGTGTGCACTAAATTTCATCTCTCCAAGTAATGCATTGAGTGAGTGAGATGAATGATCCACAATGGGGATCATTCACTAATATATACATGACCTAACTCAACGAATAGACATGTCTCTTCATTGGCACAATAGGACTGACTTGTACAACTCAATAATACAATTAGTCTTTTACATAATATTAATTGTCTTTACACAGTAGGGTCGACTTGTACCCTTCACAATACAAATTAGGGTTTTACTATTGCCTTTCTCTTTAACAATATAGCAAGGGGTCTCACACACATCCTCTAGTGCTCTGCCACTAGGGACAAGTCCACATGTTCTCAACCACAAGGGACATCACTCTCAAACATATCAACTCAACTAAATCCATGGGAGTACGAACTAGAGAGCCATCTCAAGTTGACTCAACTAAGTGCATAGGAGTACGACAGGAGACCATCGCAATTCATCTCAACTCAGTCTAGAGGAGCACGACAAGAGACCAACACAGGTTAACTCAACTCATTCTAGAGGAGTACGACTCACCTATCACATAGGTGTTCTCTCAGATCAACTCAAATCAATCTAGAGGAGTACGATATGGAGAATGTCTCATGAAGCTGCAATCATCAACACTCCCTCTCAGCTAGGGAGGCATTCTCCACCAGGACAAGTCTCTCACGGAAGTACTTGAACTTCGTCCTAGCAAGTGGTTTGGTGAAGACATCTGCAACTTGCTTGTGTGTAGGAAGGTACTGCACATGTACTTCTTTCCTCTACACCATATCTCTGATGTAATGGTATTTGATCTCGATGTGTTTCGATTTATCGTGAAACACAGGATTCTCTAAGAGCTTCACACAACTCTGGTTATCGCAATGGATAACAATGTAATCCATCTCATGTCCAAATAAGTCTGCAAGGAGCTTGCGAAGCCACATTGCTTTGTGAATTGCCACACATAATGCAATGTACTCTTCTTTTGCGGTACTCAAAGCCACAAAAGTCTATTTCCTGTTGCACCAGGAAACCATGGTAGATCCCAAAGTAAAACAACAACTGGAGGTACTCTTCTGGTCCACTGTGCTCCCTCCTCAATCTGCATTAGCATATCCCCGTAATCTCATGTCTACACATGAGGTATATCTCATTCCATAACCAACTATGCCTCGTAAATATCTCAACACATGCTTCATTGCTATCCAGTGTGTCTGTCTCGGCTGACTCATAAACTGGCTAAGTACACTCACTTCATATCATATATCAGGTCTGGTGTTAACCAGATACATCAATTATCCAATAATTTTTCTGTAAAGATGTGGATCGATCCCGCCTGAATCAGAAGAAGTCGTGTTCAGTTTATTCAGATTCATCACCATCGGTGTAGCCATGGTCTTGCAGTTTGTCATCCCGAATTTCTTCAATATCTCAACTGTGTATTTCCCTTGACTCAGGAGAATATCATTAGTCCTCTGCTAGACTTCTAGTCCCAAGAAGTAGTGCATCATACCAAGGTCCTTCATCTTGAATTTAGAAGCCAATGCATGCTTGCATTCAATAATAAGGATTTATGAACCGGTGAGGAATAAGTCATCAACATATAGGACCAAAATCAGACACTCGTCACCAACAATGTTGCAGTATAGGTTGGGATAAAAAACACTCTTGTTGAAGCCCAAACTCATCAAGTATCCATCAATATTCTCATACCATGCACAAGGTGCCTGCTTTAGTCCATACAGGGTTTTCTTTAACCTGCACCCATGAGACTTCTTCTCATGTATCACAAATCCATCTAGTTGCTCGATGTAAACTTCTTCCTCAATTTCTCCATTGAGAAATGTTGTATTCACGTCCATTTGATGTAGTCTCCAACCCATGGATGAGGCAAGGGAAATAATCGTACGGATGGAAGTGTATCGGGAAATAGGAGCAAATGTCTCCTCATAATCTATTCCCTCCACCTTAGAGAATCCTCTAGCCACAAATATTGCTTTGTACTTCTCGACACTTCCATCAGCTGCATGTTTGATCTTATATATCCACTTGGAAGTCACTACAGACTTCCCTTTCGGTCTCGGAACAATATCCCACACATCATTCTTCATGATGGACTGATACTCTTCGGTCATGTAATATTGCCAAACCTGCTGACCTGCTGCTTCTCCATGACAATAAGGCTCAGTATCAATGTTGTGGCTCATAGCTAAAACATAGCTCGAAAATATCTATGGTCTCTTGCTCTCTCGGAATGTACCATGAGGATTTGCATGTCCCTCTTCCTCCTACAGAGTTTGTCGAGCCCATGCAGGCCTCTTCCGGCCTACTGTAATGTCTCTAGGAACATCAACTGGAGCTACGAGATCAACTGGATCAATAATTGTCTCCATCTGGAATGTTGAAGGGGGAGAAGGTATTGTCTCTTCTTTCTTCTCACTGCCAATCTCCATATGAGATTCTCTGGATCTTCGGAAGGCTATCTCTTCCTCAAAGGCGACATCTCTGCTAATCTTGATTTGTCTCTTACCAGGGATGTAGATCCAGTATGCCTTTGAAGATTCACTATACCCCACAAATGTACCCTTTCTGCCTGAAGGTTTTAGCTTGGTCCTCTTTTCCTTGGGTACATGAATGTATACTAGACACCCAAATATCCTGAAGTGTCCAACCTCAAGCTTCACTCCGGTGAAAGCTTCTTCGGGAGTCATGTTTTCAGAATCTTATGAGGACTCATATTCTAAACGTACACAACTGTCATGGATGCCTTTGCCCACATAATCATAGGTAGATTTTGATCATGTATCATCGCTTTGGTTGCCTCAACAATGGATTTGTTCTTCCTCTGTGCAACCCCATTCTGCCGAGGGTTATAAGGAACAATGTACTCCCTCTTTATCCTTGCCTCAATACAAAAATCACTAAAATCCCTGGAGGTGTACTCTCCTCCATTATCTGACCTCAACACCTTGATCTTCCTGTCGGTCTGATTCTCAACCTAAGCTATAAACTCTTGAAATATCGCAAGGACTCCATCCTTGGTCTTCAAGAAGTAAATCCACGTCTTCCGAGAGTGATCATCGATGAAGACCACATAGTACAAGTATCCTCTCAAGGAAGCAATAGACATGGGTCCACAGACATCTGTATGTATCAAGTCCAAGATCCCCTTGGATCTAATGTCACTGCTCAGAAAGGACCCCTTGACATTCTTGCCAAGAGCACAACCTCTACAAACGCCATCATGCTCGATATGTATCTCTGGAAGGCTTGTCACTATATTCCTGAGAGCGGGAGGGATTCTATAATGTAAATGAACGAGTCTCCTATGTCATAGCTCACTCAAGCTGATAGTATCATGTAAAAAGGCCTGAACTGATCGAACAAGCAATCTGTACAAATTGATTTCTTGAAAACCAATCACACGGGAAGAATCCATGCGTGAGTTCTTATGCCAAGAAAGAACTTTTCCTTCAGAGAAAATAACCTTGTAACCTTTATCCTCTAAGCTGGCAGAAACAGAGACAAGGTTCCTTTTCATCCCAGGCACATATAGTACCTCACTTAATTGAAGTGGTATGTCAGAATCTAGTTGGAAGGAAGAATATCCAACTCCCTTCACAATATATCTAGCATTATCACCAAGTACAACATGTAGACGAGACTCCTTCTCTACAATATTTGTAAGATGTTCTCTATATCCAATCATGTGTATGGAAGCACCACTATCAATCAACCAAATAACACTATTAGTAGGAACCGTACCTGAGAGTGTTGAAATGAAGAAGAGTGCCTCATCCTTTACGCCTTCATTCCTCTTAGGTGTTTCTGAATCAACATCGATAGTGGATGCATGTTGTCTTTCTTTCTTCCTGGTAGGACAATTTATCGCAATGTGTCCATACTTGTCACATCTTAAACATTGAATCTTTGATATGTCTTTTCTTTGTTCATGACCTGGAGTTGCTAAAGTTTTCTTGTCATTGAATGCTTTGATGAAACCTCTTCTTCTTCTTTTGCCTTTCTTTGCATGAGAAGCAAGGGCTTGATTGTGATCATGATGGGAGTCTTTCACGCCTCTGGCTATAAGTTTGGTTTCCTCCTGAGTGTAGTCTTCCCATAGACGATCAAACTGAGGTAAATCTTCTCTTCCACTGATACTTTGAATGAATGGCTCCCAATGGCTTGGAAGAGCATAGAGAGTAATCATGAAAAGATCTTTATCTGATATGGTTTCTCCAATGGAACCTAACTGATCTCTCATCTATGAAATCTTCATGAAGAAGGTAGCAGTGGTGTCATCTTTTGACATCTTGAGATTTTCAAGTTGGTGTTTCAATGTAAGAGCTCTGTTAGTGTTGTTTCTCTCAAACATATTATTCAATGCATCATACATTAGATAAGTTGTCTTCAAGGTAGAAATGTGAGGTAGTATATGATCTCTTACTTAGTAGTTGATTATATTCCTAGCTTTGACATCATCTATCTTCCATTTAGCCTTCTCTTCATCGGTTGTTGTTGCTGGTAGACCTCCTTCTATCAACTTCAATAGGTCACTCTCTTCTAGAGTGATGCGTAATCTTGACTTCTAACAGCTGAAGTTGCTTGATCCATCAAGCCTATCTTCCACCAAATTTTTGTTCCTCGTGGATTGCAAATTATTCACAAACCCTAACGGCTAGGCTAGAAACCCTAGCTGTAGAAAACCTAACGTTCTTTGAGAGGAAGTCTCTAGGAGGTTCGTTGGACTTATGAATGACAACAAGAATCCATAGAGAGTCATAAGAACCCTAGCTAGTTGCAAAAAATACCCCATCAACCTGCAAAAACCTTAATTGTTAAGTACAAAAGTAAGAGGGCGATCTATAGAAGAAGGAGGGCGATTTTATGGAAAGTACAGATGGTCTATTGAAGGAGGTCAATGCTTATGAAAAAGTCTTCTTCAGGTGTGCTACTATGATACCATGTTGAATTTTAATGGTGACTCAAGCACATGTATTTATTTTCAATTTTAGCATGAACTTGAACCATAAACAATGCAACAACACAAAATACAATTGCTACAGTAAACCAAGATCACCAGAAGAATAACCATGCACAAGACACCAGAAATATATCCTGGGAAAACCCTTCTCAAACAAGGAAAAAACCCAACAATCCTTTGCTATAAAGTCAAGAGAAGATAACCCTCTCACTAGAAAACCTAGTGCACACAATAGGATGCTCTATGACCAAGAAAGATAGTGCATAGAAAAGTGCACACTAAATTTCAACTCTCCAAGTAATGCATTGAGTGAGTGAGATGAATGATCCACAATGGGGATAATTCACTAATATATACATGAACTAACTCAATGAATAAACATGTCTCTTCATTTGCACAATAGGGCCAACTTGTACAACTCAGTAATACAATTAGTCTTTTACATAATATTAATTGTCTTTACATAGTAGGGCCGACTTGTACCCTTCACAATACAAATTAGGGTTTTACAATAGTCTTACTATTTGATAATATAACAAGGGGTCTCAGACACATCCTCTAGTGCTCTGCCACTAAGGACAAGCCCACATGTGCTCAACCACAAGGGACGTCACTCTCCAACAGATCAACTCAATTAAATCCATAGGAGTACGAACTGGAGAGCCATCTCAAGTCGACTCAACTAAGTCCATAGGAGTACGACATGAGACCATATCAAGTCATATCAAGTCAATCTAGAGGAGCATGACAAGAGACCAACACAGGTTAACTCAACTCAGTCCAGAGGAGTACGACTCACCTATCACATATGTGTTCTCTCAGATCAACTCAACTTAGTTTAGAGGAGTACGATCTAGATAATGTCTCATGAAGCTGCAATCATCAACAATACAATGGTTCCTTGAGTTTGCAAACAAATCTCCCTTTGCAATCTTGATTTTTCTATGCATATATATTTGTTAATCATGATTTGTGGATGGTAGGATCCCATAATATGCATCCCTTAGCTCCATCACCATAACCAACAAAGATACAAAATTTTGTTCCCTTGACCAAATCCAACCAAGTGATCCTTCACCTCTCACCTCCAGGATAATTTCAATGGAGTATGCAATCCATGGGCTCTAGAACCACAGACTACCAAAACCACATGTGCCTGAAACCACGACTCATGACCTAACTTCCCCTTCCCTTGGGGTTTTCCATAACGAAATATGGCCAAACCTCCCTCAAAGTTAGGGTATCTAGGAATACCACATGCTATCCCTATCACTTAGGTCATCTAGACTTTACCGATGACATTTCAAAACCGAGGTACACATGCCTAACCAAGTCGTATGCTCATTCACATTAAAATAACTCCACCTCGAACTTTTCATTCAAGACTTTCACCATTGCTTCGAATTTGAATAAGCCCATCAACACTACGCTTCCATGCTTGACTTTCCACCATCACCATTAGATCTATCTTTGCCTCCTACGACAACTCATCATAATTGTCCACGATCATCTCATTGAGGCATTTAGTCGAACACTTCGTGTGCATCCTCCAAACTATAGAACTTGAGATACATAATAAATATATCTAAGAGGAAACCTTGCTCTAACTGCTGCCATGGTTTCCAACTCCATCGCCCCGTCGATCTTTCTCCTCAGTGTCCAAAAACCTTTTCGAATTCATAGGGTTTTTCCTCCTCACGGACAGAGTGCCAAACCCATAGTTCCCTTGCAACAGAGTCTCCTTCTCTGCATGTGAATGACAATCTTCCCTCAACTCTCACATACCTTCACCCAACCTCAAATCTGATACCACTTGTTGGAATCCGAGCCTGCGACTAAATATTAATGAACATAGACAAAGAAGAAGATAACACATTACACATAATAGAGATGAATAGATGGCGGCAATTGTAATCTATATTGCTCACCCAAATAATGAATAAATGAGTATAAGTCTCAAGAAGTTCCTCAGGAGCTTCTACATTTAAACACAATATTCTCAAGTGTTTCCAGGGATATGAAAAACCAAAGACACGCTTGATAAACCTCTGCCCAAACAATGTAACTACAAAGTGTATTATCACAACCCAACAATTAAACAAAATAAAATTAATATTAATTATATAATAGTTGTTATAAAATATAATCCAATTTAAATATGATTAGATAATTTTTACCATAATTTTATATTATTATTATTAAAGAATGTAATCTTAACTTATATTATGATACAACCTAGTTTAAATCATAACTATATAAAAATTAATCTCCACACTAACTAAATATCTTACTATCTAAAATTAACTAAAATTGTAATGATATTTAATTTCTTTCTTTATTACAATGAAATTTTATTTATTGCAATGAAATATATATATAATTTTAATTCTAATTCTAATTCTAATTCGCAACTTTTGTGTATCATACTATTTGAATGAGTTTTATTACATATCTTACATGAAGGTTGATCACATTCATAAACAACATCTTTAGTTTTAATAGAGTTCAAGAATTTGAAGCGATTCAACTTCCCTCATTCTTATTCTCTATCTTTCTTTAATGGTCAAAGATTCAATTATTATCATTTCTAAGTCCGTTTACATAGTATTTTCAAATGTTTTATCTAATTTAAAAGAAATAAGGAAGTGATGTTGTTCGGAAGGTTCCAAATTACACATAATTCATGTTGGAGCTTCCTATTCCCTTTGTTTATATTTGAGATAAATACACAGGGGAGGTTGTTTTCTTGACTAGCATATCAATGTCGCTCTTCATTGCATCTGTGTTCATGCATGGTACCAAATATAGGGAATGCCTTCTTTTGCTTTGAGAGTTACTTAGTAGGGACATCGGGTTGATGCATCATAAGAATGTACCCTATATTTTGGAAACATGAAACTTGCACTCTTTTTCCACTTATATTGCGTTGTTTAAATATTAGTTACCACTACAAGGAAAATAAGCTTTTGCATAGACATAACATGTTTTCATGTTTTATTTTTAGTGGAAGTTTCTAGTGAAGGTCAGCGGGTAAAGTTTTAGTAAAGGTTTCATTTGTGGTGTATCTAAAATAGTTAGATACATTATTGTGTATTGATAACATATGTATTGGTGTGTGTGTTGAGAGAGAGAGAGAAAAGTTCAAGGGGTTAGCANTGTTCCAGATTGTTTCAACTTTGTCAAACGACCCAAATGGTTGGTGTCTGTGTCAAAGCGTTCATAAAGCTCAGCCACAAATTGGGTCCAAGCAATATACCCTTGACGGGAAGTTTTTCTCCATTGCCAATGTTCTTGATCTAGATGGAGAACACCATACCTGAGTTTGGCCAAGTCATCTGTAATTCCGTATAAAGAGCATGAAAGCGGCTTGGTTCTGAGGGCGGATAAGTTCGGGGATTTGATTGTACAACTTGGTGAAACACAAGTTGAAAGACTTGATGGTCTCACCATCTTTATAAGTGACGTTATTGTATTCCCTTAACTTATCGGCAGGGATTTTGGATTGCCCATAAGTGGATTAGAACCAATAGATTAACTCCTCCCAAGTAGACAGGATCTTAGGAGGAAGGTCAAAGAAGTCAGTTGCAGCCTTTCCTTCCAAGGAATTGACGAACAAGCGCATGCAGGTGTCATTGTCGTTGGCCCCTATGTTATGACAAGCATTAGAAAATGGTGCTAGGTGTTCATTGGTACTGACAATGTTATTCCCTGAAAACTTAAGCAAGTGCCCCTTAAAATTTGGAAGTGGAAGAGTAGCAGGTGCTACGTTAAGAGGAGAAGACACATGCCACAGTGTGGTTGTGGCATCTTCTTCGAACTGAAAAATCATGTACTTTTTTATGAATTTGGTGGGGTTAGTGGTAGATTGCACAAGGATATGGTGGCTATATAAGCTACCAATCACTGATGACGATGAAGATCGAGAAGAGGAAGCACTTCCAGTGCCACCAGATCCTCCACTAGATGCCATCTTGTTGGTGATAGGTGAGGGAAAGAAAGACAGGTTGGATGAATCAGATAAATTCCTCCTTAGAGCACTTTGTTGGACAGATAACACTATGTTTCTTCTTCCTATTTTAGCAATAGGATTGATTTCAGGTGACAAGCCTCTTCTTCTTCTAGAAGCACGAGAATCTAAGGACATGAAAGAAAGGCCCAAACTAAAGAAACAAAAGGTTACTGTTGTTTTACGGGCTGCCTATGTCTAGCTTCCAATTTTTCTTGAACACTAATATCTCATTCAATTGTTGCCCAAGAACAGTTAAGCTCAACACGGGTCTTGGCAGTGTCTAAAATAGTATGAAACAAGTTCAAAGCAATGTTGGTCTAGTCTTGGAGACCGGGCTCAAGATTGGGCTGCCTTGCAACAAGAACAGTCATTAATAGTAAAACAGTCAAAGAATCAATTTCATAAAAGAAAGATGTATCGATGAAAAATCGAATATAAAATTTAACCAGAGAGATATCAAGGATCTCCCTAGTATGGTCGCCAAATAAATGTTGAGGAAAAGATATGAAATGATCTTACTCAAGCATTTTCAGATTTTGCTTGGCTAAAGAAAAATAGAAGGGAATATCACCCTATGTTTATAGCCAACAAAAATAACATCCTAACTCACAAGTATTAATTACAAGTGCTTAGGCTAGTCTTTTATCAACAAAAAGCTTGCCGAAAATTCACTTTTTATGTAATTTTCTGAACATATTAGTTGCTGAAATAAACGTAAAGATAGAAGAAAAGTCACCAAGATGATAATCAAGACAGATGAGACATAAAGCAATCCTTTATTTCATTCAAATTCACCAAAGAGTCATTTTCTTTAAAAAATCTCATGCAGAAACTTTGGACCAAAGTCAAACTTAGACATCCCCGATGGAACATACAAAAGGACCTTTGACAAAAAACCAAAACTAAACTCCAAAAGCTAGATCAGCTTGCCACAGATTGTTTCCCACTCGACTCTGCACAATAGCCTTTGTCAATCATGAAAATTAATTCACAAACAGACAAGTCTACACAGACTATCAAAAATAGATCAACACCTCTAAAAAACAAGTCTTTGAATGATGTGATTCAACCCTGAATATTGTTGTCTACAATAAGACCCTGCTATCATAAAAGAGAATTAGGCTTGTGATGAATAATGAATGAATGAAAACTAAATTATCTCAACATAAACTCAAAGAGAAAACCTTAGCATGCTTGTGCTTCTATCCCTCCTTGTTCCTCCCTTTTCTTTTTCTTTTAACAAATTAGAATTGGTTGAAGTAGTTGAACCAAGTCATTAGTTAAGTTAATTGAAAGACTTAACTAACGTTAGTTAGGGGAAGAGTAATAATTATAATAAGGGTCATAAATAAATAATAACTAGTAGGTGGGACCCCGTGTGACTCCCATCAGTTTATAACAATCATAACAATCATAACATAACCATTAGTTAAGCAAAACACACCTCCTTGTGTCTCCCATCAACATATTCACTTTTGGCAATTTTAGCTCATGAAATTTGAAATTATTTCAAAAATAATACTCATATATCCAAAATANGAATGATGTGATTCAACCCTGAATATTGTTGTCTACAATAAGACCCTGCTATCATAAAAGAGAATTAGGCTTGTGATGAATAATGAATGAATGAAAACTAAATTATCTCAACATAAACTCAAAGAGAAAACCTTAGCATGCTTGTGCTTCTATCCCTCCTTGTTCCTCCCTTTTCTTTTTCTTTTAACAAATTAGAATTGGTTGAAGTAGTTGAACCAAGTCATTAGTTAAGTTAATTGAAAGACTTAACTAACGTTAGTTAGGGGAAGAGTAATAATTATAATAAGGGTCATAAATAAATAATAACTAGTAGGTGGGACCCCGTGTGACTCCCATCAGTTTATAACAATCATAACAATCATAACATAACCATTAGTTAAGCAAAACACACCTCCTTGTGTCTCCCATCAACATATTCACTTTTGGCAATTTTAGCTCATGAAATTTGAAATTATTTCAAAAATAATACTCATATATCCAAAATAAAACATGATGTCCAAAGATCCTTGAAGTCAAATGTCATAAAACAATAGATAAAATAAAAACTCAAAGCCATATTTCCCAATCTGCGATGAAACCCTTCCTTGATTGTTGTTGTCACCTCTTGATTTTCCTGAATTTGCCTTTGGCTATGCAGAACCTTTAGGCCTAATCTCATTGATCACGTGGGAACAATCATCCCTTAAATGCATCCGGGAAGACACGGATTTGTCAGAGCCATTGGAGGGTGAGGAAGGGGCAGCAGTGGCTTTTCCTTTATCAAGGGCATGGTGGGCCTTAGTTTTCAATCTATGGCTAGCATGGGAGGATTGCACTAGCGAGTGGTCAAGGGTAGCTTGGACAATGGGGTTAATGGGCGGAGGAGAAAGCAAGGACAAGTTGATCCAGCCATGATGTTGGGAGAATGTCTGGTGGACAATCTCCTGGCATCCATCATTTTCAGGAACCTCGGGTTGTAATGAGACATGAGGAGGTACGGGGATACCGGGGCTTGTGAGGCTTGGAAAGGAGGCCTTTCATGCCTAGGTTGGACTATTCCCTGCCCAATATAATTGAAGAATCTGGCATGAAACAATTGGCCATGCTCTTGTGAATCAACGTCAAAATGTATGGAGAACCTGGGCCTTCTTGGGCCTCGGTTCCAGTTACCTCTACCTCTGTTTCCTCGGCCATGGCTACCTCGACTGAAAAAAATCATCTTGCATGTGTGATTGATTATAAAATAGTCTTTTAAATAACCATACATGACAACTCTTTAAAAATATGAAATAGATTTCGCTTGCCAATGTATCAGACTCATGCAATCCAATCCATACAAATTGGTTTACTGTTAATCAATGAGCAGGGGGTGAAAAGGGTTTTGGGATATGTGAAGGATTTGTATTGAGCGAAACATGGTGAAATGACAGGGAAAATAACATGGTTACTTCTTAATGACAACAATAATCAACTGCAAAGCAAACCAATAAAACATCACTGTAATCCATGCAAGACATTGCCACTTTCGACTGCTTTAACAATGAAATTCTATTGATTGTAATCAATCTCAGAACATGGAGTGAAAAAATGAATATGGGAGGTGACGGGGTTTGTAATTAGCGGAAAATGAAATAATGGAAGGGAAGGAGAACGATTACTCTTCATGAAATTAATTAAGTGATCCATAAAACATTCTGCAAAAAATAGATGCACCAACCAACAATCATTGTGACCAAATAATAATTACTGTGTATTTAACTAGTTCATTGTCCATAATCAAATATCCAATACAGTGCCATTACAAGACAATATGCATTCTGTAAAGGGATTTTGTTCCTTTCATTTATATACCTTGCATCTTATACTCTGTTAACCATCAAAATCAACCAATGCCCAAATGGACAAGACACAGTGACGCAGAATGCCTTACACCATTAGACCCATAAAAGCCAAAGACTGGATTTAGTGACAAATGCGTGAAGATAACCATCCACTCAAGACCAAACAAAAACCCTCCAACTAAACCAGCAAGGATAATAGAGAACTACCACCCAGGATGACCAATAACTTCCACGAATTCAATATTATTACAGGAAGAACCATCCACTCTTCATTCCAAGAACACAATTTCACACAGTTGCAACACTTAGGAATACACAAACCAATACACTTGAGCCAATAATCATTTCATAACCAAAGCAGAGTCACAAATGGCCAAAAAAATAACATACCTGTAATTGATTTCCTTAAAACGCAAGCTAGTCGAGCGGTTCCTCTCTGCTAAGAATTCGGAGCATAACCACAACAACAAGATTGAACAATATCCCAACTAGGGTGGCGACTTACGGGAGGAGTAAAGATGGTGTGCAGTAAATGCACGTCGCCTCCACCCACAATGCATTAATTCATCAATACATGCCAACGATTTCTCCATTAACACCATCAATCAACCCATGTATCGATACCATCACCCATTAAAACCAACAGCGTGGCCATATCACCTTTCTAACTTATGCCATAACATAATTCTCAAGTTCCATATAATTCAACAATTCACATAACCAATATCACTATTACCTTGCCAAATGTGCCACCAACATTTCATACCATATGCGTATCAACGATATAACTCAATCAGAATTGCATAACCATTTACTTGCTAGCTAGGATTTAACAATAATCATTAAATCTTTCATGCATGTAGTATAGTTTATAGGATAGCTTTAAATTCTTCCCTTTTGCAATTGTTTCTCATTTCCTTCCAATTGTTCGCATGTAGTATTGCAGAATTGGATCCCTTTTCTTTGCATTTGTTATAGTATTTTTGCCTTTCTCAAAACAGCCCTTCATGTAATTTCACTAACATGTTTGTTGTGCAGGTGCGATAAGAACATATAGCAATGATATTAATGAATAACATAGGTTGTAGTAACATAAGGAATCAACACTTCATAAGCTCAAATAATGACCAATAACAACAAGATCTCTTCAACCATGTAAGCCATGCCGCACATCATCATAACATAAAAAATGAACAGATCTGATCTTCAATAGTTTAAGGGGGTCCCACCTACTAGTGTTATTTAATTTTTATAATAATAGGCTTTTAGCAACACTTTGCGGGCGAAACTTCGTTGGCGTTTTTTTAATCGCCAACGGGAACATGGTCTGATGAAGGCATTATTGATTATTGATGAACATTTTTAATTAGCTCCCTCTCACCTTTCAAAAACACACTTTTTACATTTCACTGATGGGCTCTAGGCTTGCTTCCCTGCAATCCGGGAGAAACTCCTTGTGCTAACAGAGCTGTCAAAGAAGAATTACAGTGACAACAGGGTAGTTAGGATGATAAGGATGTCAGTTGGGCAGTGAGAGTGACTATGATGTCAGCATGGCAACTAAGGTGTCTCGAGGGGTGACACGTGGCAGTTGGGGATTGCATGGGACTAGAGTGGGCCCAGTCAAAAAATAGAGGCTTGTAGATCATGGCTTTGAATCTTAACCATTGATTTATCCCAGCCAATAGATCTCAGTCGTTTATCGGAGGAGTCTTAGTCGGAGTGATCGAGGACACCTAAAGCAAATATACTCTGAGAATAAGGGAATTTGAGAACGAATGAGGTTCATTGATCGATCAGCATGTGAGATGAAATCTTAACTATTCATCGGAGGGGGGTCATATCAGGAGTTGATGTACTCTGATGGAGAAGAACTCCGATGATGAAGAGGACAAGTGTCGACACCTGGTTGGCTAGGCCCTAATGTCCTTTGATGATTTGTATGGTTGTGTCGATCCACATGTCAAGCGGAGGATGGGTCCATGTGTCATGTGGGTGATATGCCATGTGTCAGGGTGATTTGAATTTTTGAGATAATGTTTAGCATTGATTCCTAGGTGACACGTTTCATGCTAGGTGGCGGGTCGTGGTAGTTCCACGTGTCTAAGGTGCCATCTAGGGAGGTGGATGTTAACTAAAGGATAACTCGAGGCACCGGTGGGATCGGGGTCATTGATATTTAACTTCTGAGAGCCATCATATCTGTCAGAGGACATCGTCGGAGGAGAATGATATTAGAGTGCTCGAGAGCCAAGAGCAATGGAGCTTCGATGATGAAAAGCTCTACAAGCGTTGTCATCGGAGTCTAGGGTCAAAATATTTGGAAGAAGAGATCTGGGACAAGTCTCGATGATGATGATGATACATTGTGGGTGCCACATCATCCATGACAGCACCACATTGAATGGCATAGGAGAGAGGGAGCCACGTTGATGCCACATGCCAGTGAGGTGGAAAATATGAGTTTTGGCTTAGGAAACTTTGGGAGGCCATAAATTTTGATCCGGGACTCGGATTTAAGTATGGTTACAGTTGTTGGAAATATCTCGGTGACCATAATCTAACTAAGAGGCTTGGTTAGATGAACAAAAAGAATGAAATAAGGGAAAAAATCAATAGGCCTTGGGCCTAGGTTTTCAAAGAAAGGGAAGGCCAAAAGGGAAGGAGATCAAGGGATTCCCCCACATGCATCTCAAGGCTAGAGAAACCGTGAAGAAAGGAGATCCTGCTAACCTGTTCCTACAACCCAAAAAAGATAGGAGATCAGTTATGTGATTAAAATACACTCGTCGATGCATAAAAAATATTAGGTTTCCTTGCCTTTAAGCAAACTTATGAATAAGTACTAATTTTTTGTTTGCAAAATGAAGAGAATGAAGAGGAGAGATTTCTCAAAGGAAATCATCTATGGCATGGATTTCTATAGATAAATGTCATGATAGATGAGTGAACCTAACCCCCAACACAAAGAAAGTATTAGTGGTATCATGATTGAAGTTAAGTGATGATCAATATATGAGAGTACAAAGATGAAGATGTCAGGCACAACATGCAAGCAAGAGTATGAAGACTTTAAATAAGTCATTTATAAAAATGATTAATAACTGACATCAAACTCATTCAAGACATGTAATAGATCATCAAACCCTACAGCCACATAGGATCATCAAACACTTAGGAATATATAAAGGTATAACGATAACATGTCAATTCCATCATAAAAATGTCAATTAAAAAAAAAAGGTTAAGAAGCATTATGAAGTCAATTGAAATTATCAGGTCGAAAGGAATAATCAAAACCCTTCAAAGATATTCATCAATCAAGATAAAACCCCCAACTTCATGAAGGTAGGCAAAGAGA
This sequence comes from Picea sitchensis, assembly GCA_010110895.2. Taxonomy (NCBI): domain Eukaryota; kingdom Viridiplantae; phylum Streptophyta; class Pinopsida; order Pinales; family Pinaceae; genus Picea; species Picea sitchensis. The sequence continues at coordinate 192,566 of SNQJ01S0012942.1, read as the reverse complement.
TAGCATTAGGCTCAAGCAGTAGAGGATTAGGCAATAGGGTTGAAATCTTAGTGCGGGGGGGCATTTCCTTTCACTTGTAAAAGAAAAAGTAAAGGGTAGTTGTTGCGGCCACAACACAAAGTAATCACAATAAGACAAGGAAAACATATCGGAAGGATTGTCGATGAAGAGAAGGCACGGGAAGAAGTCATGAAGAAAGCAACAAAAGAGGAAGCAACAAATACATATGATGCGACTACATTTGTGTAATCAGAATCAACCGAAGAACAAGAACCAATAACAAATAAAAAGAGGAGAAAGAAATAAAATACCCACAAGAAAAAAGAAGATGTAGTGGAAAAGAAAAGGAAAACTGAAAAAACTAAAGCTAAGGCTAAGGCTGATGTAGCAGTAACCAAAGCAGAGGATGAACAAAAAGCAGCAGTGGAAAGAGCCATAACAGAAACAACAACAACAGAAGAAGCGACACAGAAGGAAGTAATGGAAGCCATAGAAATGGAAATTGAAGAACAATGGAAGAAAGACATTGAAGCAAGGAATGGTGATGCTCAATCGATGGACACCGATATCCTAGAGATATCGACAACATGTTTCAGCGGACATACACGATTCACTGGACTGGGTTTGGGGCTTTGTACTCCATTCAGACTAAGTGAAGTACCCAACTTAAATAAGTTCACATACGATAAGGCCTCGGGAAAGATCGTGCAAGAGAAAATAAGGAAAGTTCCAGTCATAGGGGGTAATCTGATATCAATACTCACGAAGACACCAGTGATGGAAAACATCAACAAAGACCCGGGCCATAGCATCTACTGGCATAGATTTCATGACAACAACAAAAGATAATGTTTGGAATATACACAACCAAAATCTAGAAAAGGACGCTTGAATCAAGGAGCTAGAGGAACAACTCATACAGGTAAAGGTTGATGAGGGTAGCCTACAAATTTTTAAGGCTAGTGTGGAGAAGGTCATGTCGAAACTAGAAGAGACCATCATAGATATGTATTCCCACCTGCACATGTTCCAGGAGATAGTGGCCACCATCATGGAACAACATATTCAAGTTCAAGCCAAAAAACACCCATTTCAACAATGTTCAGGAAAGCATAGACGATCCTTATAGGTGGATTGCTAAAAATCTAGATGCACCAATCGAACTTCCACGTCCCATGGCACAGAAAGGAAGGTTGATCTCACCGCACTTGATCGCTGCTAGCAAGTCGGGCAAAGAGAAAATAGAGAAACAACCAGTTCAATGGATATTTGTTCCCAAGGACACAAAGTTGCTCAGGCATTACTGAAACAATGTCATCTCCCTCCCTTAGAAGAGCTTGGGAAGAATCTTATCATAGAACAACTTATAGAGAAATTCCAGCAAAGTACGAACCGTAGGTGAGAAATAACTGAGTCGACCTCCAAGGTGACAACAGACTTAATCAAACAACATCTTATCCAGCCCACCAAAGCCCGCACTATGATCCAGACTTCCATGGCTACTATGGAAAAATATATGCAAACTCTCAGTGACAATACAACCATACATAAGGCCGCTCTCGAGGAATTTCCATACCGTCGAATCATAGAAATTTATGATCAACTGGAAATGTGGACAACATACATCTGGGATAAGAGTGCATAAAAGGACGAAATATCAAATCCAAATTTGATGTCAACTACGTCCTATTTTGTCTTTTTCCAAACTATATTCAATTTTATCCTTAGCTTCACACATGTCAAATAACTACTGAGGGAAACTGAAAAGTTTTGTAACTTCTTCTTGATGAATACAAGAAGGCATACTAGGAGTTAGTAAATATTTGTATAAATAAAGGGCAAAGCCCACTTTCAAAGTGGGCTCTTCAAGCATTGTATAGACTCGAGAACTATTTCAGGGAAGTATATTGTGTTAATAAATATTAAGAAGCCCTCAGTGCCATATTTTAATAGAGAGAGAAACTTTTGTGTATTATTGTTTGTTGTGAACTATTTCCGACAGAATGTTTGCTACTCACATGGACTGTAAGGACATTCTTTTCTTATAGACTTTGCTAGCGCAATCTATGTTTTTCTTACATTTTTTTTATTCTTTCTCATTTTAAATGTCCTGAGCATATAAGTTGTGGATGTATGTAGAAATATAATTTAGACTTTTCTAGTTATATACTTGTATGCATGTGTTTCTAACTGTACACCTTCATGACAACTATCTTATTGAAGTTTTTACATAGTTTAGTTTCATCACATCCCATTTAGTTACAATAGTTTTCTCCTAACTACGATAGGATAAGCTACGGTAGATTATATTTATTTTTATACATAGTCTTCATCTACATATTTTCATTTCATAACCACCTATCTTCCACCCTCATAACCAGTAATGGAATTCGGGTCAGAATGTGGATGGGTCTCCTAAACCAAATAATGTATAGCTTAATTGGGGTTGTGTACCAGGGAGTACCCCTTACTGTTTTTGGGCAATTCAACCCCGTCAACATGTCCATACATATATATATATATATATATATAGAGAGAGAGAGAGAGAGAGAGAGAGGTGGGATAGTTTGAGTGGTTGAGTGCTATGCACTTCATTTAGGAGGTCTTGTGTCAATCCCTAGGGTTGGATACCTTTATTTCATGCCTCGCTAAATGTCCCTAATGGGTTAGGCACTATAATCAGGACCAACAAGATTACACTAGAACCAATCCACAAAATATGAGGAAGTTCCCAAGGGTTTCCCCGTGAAGTTTTCTTTGGAAAAAAAAAGAATATATACATCAAATAGTATAGGTGATTTATGAGCTAAGTGTCACATGTGTGTGTGTTACACAAGAGTTGGGTTATGTCAATAAAATCATAAAATGCATCACTCTTTAAGGAGAAAATGAAGGAGCAGAGACAATATCTAGATTGATTCAATAACTGGAATTTTGTAAATCGATTCGAAGCACTTAATCCATGAAATTCCTCTTTTACATCTTCCTTAATAAAATATAGGATCAGTAGATAAAACGAAAACATTTGGTATCTCAAGGTCTAATTACCTCTCTTCACTCTATACATGAGCCTCTAATTAGCTATCATTATCTTTAGTAGATGAACTATTGAAAATATATAGCTTATTCTCATCAAACCTAGGAGATTCACATGCTTCATTCTCCTTCAGAGTTTCATATATTGATTCATAACTAGAAAAACAAACAAAAAATGTATAGCCTTCTCATTTTTTGAATTTGCATTACATATCATGTCTTGTTTGACCACAAAACTTGTTTTATCTTTTTGGGGAATCTCTTCATGTCCTTTTAAATTTTCCTCATGTGAAGCACTTCAGTTCCATGTGGAAATTGAAAAATATGCATTTTATAGGGATAGACTCTTATTCATCTCCATCATCATTTTCTTTTCTCACTCATCAACCACAATTTCCACTAGGCATCACCTCTCGAAGAAATTCTTCAACCTTCAGAGTATCTTACCTGTTACAACATTCTTGTCATGCTTGGAAGTTACAATATGGTACCCTCTTTTCTTTGGTTCATCTCCTAGTTCATAATCAATCACCCAAAGCTTCCTTTCATGTTCATTCCAATCAGTTGAGCATGCATGATATTGTCAACACATATCAGAAGGAAAGATGGGATATCAAGAAACCGATCGATCCTTCAACAACTATTATTTCAGTTGGTCAACATCTGCATCTTGTTTTTTCAACATCGGCTGTACCAATATGTTTCCCCTATCTATTGAAACCATTGGATGTCAATGCTTCTTTGGTTGGGAGGGATGATAGGGATCTTAATACTTAGGCCTTATTTGGTATGAACCTTCTTGTTATTGTGTGAGTATTATTACTACTATTATTGTCGAGATCTCTTAGTTTCCTAGGCTTGTGGAGTAGCTGAGTTATTCTCTCCAACTATCTCTATTATTATGTTTACTTTATAGTTTATAGGAGCTTGTCTCCATCGTGGTTGAAGTCATATATCTATTAGTATCTTCAGTTTCTATTTTTTAGGAGCTTGTCTCCATCTTAGTTGAAGTCATTTTTATTGATGTATAACTATATAAGCTTGGTTTTTTATTAATAAAAGACAATCAAAGAATTTTATTTCGCACCTCTAGTGTTGAAATTTGCTAGAGAGGCATTTTCCCACATCGTCATCACAACCAACATCTTCTCGGAAATATTAATCAAGAATGTTCATTGACTACTAAAAAAAACTATATTACTCCAAATAACGAACCGCACAAGATATGCACTAGATGATAATTTAGACACAGCAATATTAGGAGATTCATATATTAAGAATTTTCACTGCTCTACCTTGGGAAACCAACCATTATCGCCAACTATATCGGGGCATGTTCCATGTTGTCCAAGAAGTCGTGTTTGATTCATAATTTCATTATCTTCTTTATTACTAAATTCCTCTTTGAATGTCATTTCAAATGCATCCCAAGTGGAAATGCTACCCTTTGGAAAATCAAAATACCATGCCATGATATCTTCTTCAAATTCATAAACAATTTCACAACCACATCCTTATAGTTAATGTCGATATCATGAAAAAACACAACATTTTTCCAAATGATTCTTCACATAAACATTATTATTTCCTTAGAATTTTGGAATCTTTCCTCTACGTCCATCTAGAAATGGTTGAGGCTTCCAATTTATAGTTATAATATCTAGTGGGGCACATCACCTTGCCAAGCAACTTATTTGGTTCACATTAGAATCCATGGAACCAAACTATCCTAGGTACATGTTATGTCAAAAATTAAATTAATAAAACCTTCCAAGATTGAATGAACATGTTATGCACCTGGATTATGAATGCTCACCATTCCCTTTTGGTATATTCTATGGGTGTTCAACTGGTGAAAAATATTCTAAGAAGGATCTCACGCTGATAATTTTCAATGAATTCCAACTTGAAAATCCTTATTTTGTGGAGTCTCTGAGTGTGATTATTTTCTCTTAATCATTGTTGTCTACTCTTATCACAACGACAAAACAATAAGGTTTTTTTAGCTCATAAAGAAAATGGTTGTGTCCCTTTGTGGAGTCACAATATGAGAAATGAGATCTTCAACAAGCCTATGTTCACCTTAGTGATCTAGAAAAAACCATTTCCATGGAACTAGACTTGTCCCTGGTAATGGAACCATGTTCTTATCTCCCAAACTTGTTCCTTTATGATATCAAGTCCAAAAAACCACTTGAAATTTTTTTGGAGCAACTTAGAAGTTATGCCCATTATCACCTCAAAAAATCTTCTCTAACTTTAGATTTGTAACTTTGTAGTTCACAAGGGATATCCTTGGTCGATCTCCATAATTTTCACTAAAGTTCATAGGTTGTAGTATAACATATCAAAGAACAACAATGAACAAAGTAAATGGTATAAATTTAGAGAATTATTTGGCTCCAAAAGAACACCTATCCTTTGGGATCATGGAATCTTAAATTAACATATAGGGGTGTATTAATGTAGAATGTTGGTATGGCACTCTATTTCAACTAATGAATATTTTCAAGCAAATAAGTCATACTATGTATATTGATGCTACATGAGATAACTCTAAGGCAAGGAATAAATTTCCGTACACAACTAGAATTAAGAAATGACTTAAGAAAACTTAGTAAGCCTAAGGTTTTATTAATCAAAGCTTCAGATTTATAATGGTTTTACAAAAAAAAAAATATCCTTTAAATCCTACAAAGAGCAATAGGAGACCAACAAATGAGTCACTACTTTTCTCCTATCTGACCTGAACATCCAAGGAGTAGATATTATGTCATGTGAACAATAGAGACATATTACTCCACTCACAATCTTGATTCTAGGGTTAACATCATAGATATTATCTACAAGAAAGAGTAGTAGAACTTGGAGGCACTATTGTAGTCATAGTCTTCAATGAAAATATTATGATTGCATAACCCTCAAAATCTTATTTCCTTCCTTAGATAATTCCTCAAATTGTCTAGAAATCCTACCATTGTTGAATTTCAATCCCATTTAGAGTTAGGAAAACTCAGAAGCCTTTGTGAGCGGCGTATAGAACTTTGGAAGTTGGCATGGTTTGAGGTATCTACTATGAAAAATAAAAGACAAGTCCACATAAATATTATATATGTTGTGACCGTCATTGACCATGTTCAGGAAAGTGTTTTTGAGGGACAAATAGATGGTGGTTTGATGACATTCAAGAACTACCAAACCAACAACATATGTGTGATAGTGGAAGATCCCTTAGAAGTTATGAAGGCACATAAATGATTGAAGATTCAAAGCACATGGAATATGGACATCTTTTCTTGAACATCAGCAGACCATTCATTTTTTAGCAGTATATTTTGGGAAAATGTTGAAGGCAACCAATCCTATCAGTTGTGAATAGCTAATAGTACTGTGATAATGAAACATCTAACAATTCTTTGGCATCTTTTTAATAAGTAGAAAAATTAGTAGTTCGGGAGAGTGACAATAAAACAGAGAAGAATCAACAATTACATGAAGAAAAGGTAGTACATTCACAGGGGGAGTTACTTCTGAAAACTACAAGAGAAAGCAATGTCTAAAGGGGAGCAACATGGCAAAAGGAACTATGCAGAAAAAGACGAAGCATATTCTCATCAAGTACCACTTCCTAAGAGAACAAGTAGTTTAACTAAGTATCAAGATGGAATACATTGCCACCAAGGAATAAGTTGCATATATCTTTACCAAACCCCTTCCCACAAAAACATTTGAATATCCCAGACAGAAGCTGGGAGTGATATCCCTTTCATCTCATTAGTAAAGAAGCGCAACTTAGGGGGAGCATACCTTTTCCATTGATGTCAAAGGGGGAGAATTATAGACAGGGGGAGAGTTGCAGACAGGGGGAGGAGAATTATAGATAGGGAGAGTTGCATACAAGGGATATATCTTTCTATTTCTGGAGGATTACGTGTTTTTTAGTACAGGGTTGCCATCAATGACAAAGGGGAAGATTGTTGAATAAATTATTGACATTGATGTCAAAGGTAAGTAAGTATTCAAATATAAATGTGACTTTAATAAATATAAAAGTGGGAAAGTTAAGTGGAAGTGGAGTGGACTTTAATAAACATAAAAGTGGAGTAAACATGAAAGTGGATTTCAAAAAAAAAAAGTAAAAGTGAAAGTGGAGTTTAAGTAAAAGTGGAGTAAATATGAAAATGGATTTAAAAGGTAAAAGTGAAAGTGGACCTGGTATTTGCATATGGATTTAAAACCCATGGTGGTATTTTAACCATGGTATATTAAAAAGTGAATTAAAAATAAAAAAGAGGGAAATTGATTATTATTTAATAAAAGTCGTGACTTTTCAAATGAACATGAATTTTCATGTAAAGCTTATGGTAAAGTATAAATGGAGAAGAGGGTTATGAGAAAAAGTGTGTGTGCAAGTGAAAATGTAATATTCGTATGCATGTCATTTAAGGAGTGACGATTGAATATCATTCAAGAAGCGATGATTAAATATTAACGAAAATCAGATCTGGTGTTCTAGCAAATAAATCTAGCATTCTAGTAAGCAAAATTGGTAAAGGCAGAAGTAGAAGCAAGATATGGTGAAGGCAGATCGAAAGCAGAAGAAGTGAGCGTCAAACAGATATGACAAAAGTAGAAGGAGTGAGTGTCGAGTTGATCTAGCGAAAGCAAAAGTAGTGAGTGTAGAGTAGATCTGGTGAAAGTAGAAGTAACAAGCAGAGAGAAGATTTGGTGAAGATAGAAGCAACAAGCAGACCAATGAAGAAAATGCAAATGAAGAACTTGTAAGTAGGTCGGTGCTTACATAACAAACAATTATGGGGATCGTTGTCTCCTGTAGTTTAGTGCCTACAAACAACAGAGGGGATTGGTGTCTCCTATAGGTCGGTACCTACAAACAACAGAGGGGATTGGTGTCTCCTGTAGGTCGGTGCCTACAAACAGAAGAGGGGATTGGTGCCTC